>VOQZ01002077.1:0-132517 GCA_008079305.1 Phytophthora palmivora
CCACCTCGGATGACGCTAGGCCCTTCAGGAGCTGCCATGCTACGGCAGCGTGGAGATCATGAGACCAAGCGAGTGACGAATGCCATCGCGCCAACATGACACAAGGATCGAACGCGAAGTTGGATCGTACTTCCAAGCGGCTATGAGCCGATTCCTGAAGGAACAACAAGGCCCTAGCAATCCCATGATCTTAGCACCAGCAGAGGACCGAGATGTGGATATGGAGTCGTGGGTCGCTAGATCGACACCCAAGTCCTCATGAATATGACCCAGATGATCTCGATCTTGACCCTCCCAGACGTGCGACTGTAGCATCAGCATCAGCCACGACCACCGGAAGATCGACAAGTGTTCCACGTATACGAGTATCTGCCATGTCTGAACTCAAGGAGTTCGCGGGGAGAGAAGGGGACGAAGATCGAGCCAGGGCCTGGCTTAGCAAGGTAAAGTCTGCCTTTATGCGAGATCAAGCCCCAGACGAAGAAAAGTGTCTGGTGTTCGGCGATCTCCCTCGCAGGATCGGCGCGAAACTGGTATCGACAGCTTAGTCGCACAACACGCAGTACCTGGAAGGATTTGCTCCGCAACTTCCAGTTCAATATTGTGGACGAGGAGTGTCAGTCGCGAGGCAATATTACCATGCGCGCAAGAGGCCGGACGAATCTCCGCTGGAGTATTTGTACCGGCTCAATGTGGCAGACTTAGGGCCCGCCTCCAGATCAAGGATGGACCTTCGGAAGTTCGACGTGAACACGTGGAGCATTTCATCGAAACTCTGGATGACCGCGATCTTGCAGATCACTTGGCCTACTAAGAATCCCAGACGCTGACACCCTGGAGGAAGCACTTCGATCTCGGCAGCGAGCGAAGCACGACAGAGCAAGGCCGTTTATGGATCAATCAAGCCTCGTCAGAAGAACAACGGTGCAGCAGCCCCGTCTGCGTCAACTCGGCCGTCAGAGCTGTCAAGGCGATCTCAGATAGCAGCGAGTCTGAAGAGGACTCTAGTGGATCGGATGGCGAAGCAGGATTACGTCGTGTCTACCTCGCAGCATCTGGAAACACGAAGGGCAGCAAGATCAAGGTCAAAGAACCAAGATCACAGTCGCTCGGAGACCGGAAACAGTCGTGCGCAACAAGATCGACATGATATAGGTTCGCCACCTAAGCGATGCTCGCACTGTGGATCGCGCAAACATAGCGATCTTGGGTGCTGGGGACGCCTGACGTGTGAAAAGTGCGGTCGTAAAGGACATCCTTCAGATCGCTGCCTATTCACATGCAAGGCATGTGGTGACATCCACGAGGCGGGAAAATGCACCATGGAGGAATTTTACAACTTGATCCGACAATGGTACAATCCTACCAAGCACGCCGGGATGTTGCCAGAGACGGCAGAGAAGATGTTAAACTAGGACGCTCGCCGGTTTGGAAACCGGTACGAGACGAGCGTTCTAGCTATTGCATTTATGCATATGTCGAGAAACAATCGGAAGCAACAGTTAATCAACTGATCGATCCGATCGACAATACATGTGATCTTCTGGAGAAATCCACCGCTACAGTGTCAAGTCTACGCCAGATCGATGAATATGCAAGATCGAGTGTGATGATGGCTCTTGAGATTTCTCCTGGGGAATCGCGGGGTTACTGGAAGTATCATGTTCCAGACAAGAAGTTCAAGCAATCTAAGGCTATGGGGAAGATCAACAACAAAAAGCAACTTTGCTATTTGACAGTGGTGCTGAGGTGTCCATATTGGATGCCACCTTTGCTCGTAAGGTCGGGTGCCACATTGATGAGAATCAAACGTTGGAATGCGAAGGTGTTGGACGATCTCCATATAAGATCGAGGGACGTACTCGTCTCAAGATCACGCTGGCAGGATCGCTAGTGTACTTGTTTGATGCATGGGTAGGTCCGCCCACCGGAGGTCAAGATCTGATACTAGGAATGGATTTCATGGTGCCAGCGGGTATCCGCCTCGATCTCGCTGATGGGACAATATGTCTACCCGATGAAGTCCGCCTTCAGATGGCTGGTAGGCGTCCTCTTTACGGTGACAAGGTAGAACATGTGTGCTGGAAGGATCACTACTGGATTGATGTCGGGCAAACGGCCGAGATCAGGTTACGCGGTCAAACGTCCAACCAGTATAAGCTATGGGTCACCAGGGGAGATCGATGGGTACCAACGATCACAGTCGGACCAGGAAGGACGCGTTATCTACAGGTGACCAATATAAGCGATCGTGCACTGACTCTCCACGAAGGATCGAGAGTCGCGATGTGGTTAAGTGGAGATCGTATTCCCCGAATTCCGGGATATGTATCCGTGGGATCAAGGAGGTACGCCGAATGGCAAAATCTCGCATATCAGGCAACTACGGATGAGATCAGTGAAGCGGGTACCAACGAACAGATCACCGAGCCAATGGTGGAGCGTCCCGAGTACGTAACACCAACTGCGATCTTACCACGGCCGGTAAAAACCATTCAGAATGTCAAGATCGCAGGGGACGGGGACGCAAACCCACCGTCAATCGAATGTACGTCTGACCAAGTCAAGATCGACCCTGCTAACGGTAATAATCTTCGCACCAAGGTCGCAGCAGACATAGGCGATCCTACGATGGATGATGAAGTTTGTATCAAGGAAGGGGGGAGCTTATTCGCAGAAGATGTGGAAGATCAAATGGCTGTGCTACCAGAAGTGACCGCGACCACGGAAGAAGTCAAGATCGAAGATCTTCAAATAGGTGATGCCAATACCAACACCCAGGAGGAGATCGAACGTCTTGGGCAGATTATCTGGAAGCGGAAGCACCTTCTTATCGGAAAGGGCAATGCCTTACCACCAGCAGCGAAGGGAGTGGTATGCGACATAGATGTGGGGAATGCAAAGCCAGTCGCTCAACGTTGTCGCAAGGTGGCGATACAATTCCGCGAAAAGTTATATCAACTAATCAAGGGACTACTATCTGCTCGAATGATCCGACACTCGACCTCTCCTTGGGCTTCACCCATAGTTGTGATTATCAAGAAGAATGGGATCGACATCCGGTTATGTATCGACTACCGCCTGGTTAATAGTCTGACAAGGCTCATGGTATATCCTATGCCGCTGATCAATGATTTGCTGGATGATCTCGACAAGGTTCTCTGGTATTGCTCCTTGGATATGGCCAGCGGTTTCTGGGTAGTGCCCATGACAGACCGAGCCCGATCGATCTCGGCATTTATTACTCCATTTGGATTGTTTGAGTGGAATCGAATGCCGTTCGGACTTAAAAACGCTCCCCAGATCTACCAGAGACTCCTAGACAATGCACTATATGGATTCGTGAAAGTGACCCAAGATCAAGATCGATCCGGCCGAAAGGACGTATTCGAGGCAGGAGAACCTGATCTAGAGAGAAGTGAGTCAGTGTTGGGACGTCGATCTTACATCGACGACATACTGGTAACCGGAAGATCGTGGGACGCGTTATGCGAAAAGGTGGAAAAGTTGTTAGACGCCTGCGACGAGTGGAACTTGTCCATCAGTGTCGCCAAAAGCTTCTGGGGTCAACGAAAGGTGGACTATCTAGGACATCGTGTATCAGCTGAAGGTTTGGAGACACATCCAAAGGATTTGTCGGCTTTACAAGAATTACCGTTCCCCACCAACCTAAGATCGATGCAATCATTCTTGGGGAGTCTCAACTACTACAGCCGATTTATTGAAGATTTCGCGATCTACGCATCAGTTCTGTACGAGCTACGTGAAGCGGATTTCTACGAGATCGCTCGGAAGATAAAATCGACTGGGGACGATGAGGGTGTCGTGGCAGAAGAGGATGGTAGTTGGATCGAAGCCAAGGCAGCGTTCGCTACACTAAAGAACAAGATCGTGAATGCTCCGATCTTACAACACTTTGATGTGGATCGACAACCGGTGGTGGTAGTATACGCCAGCAAGTGGGCGATCTCAGCTGCCTTGATGCAAGAACACGACGGGGTGTACAAGCCAGTAACTTTCACTAGTCGCACGCTCAAGCCGAATGAGATCAACTACGGTATGGTCGACAAGGAAGTGTTGGCTTTGCTCAGGATACTAGACATCTGCTATACTCAACTCGTGACAAGATCGATTAAAGTATTGACGCGCCACTCCACATTGGCATGGTTACTTCACTCATCTGGATTGCAAGGACGGTTAGGACGATGGGCTGCACTTCTATCAAGCTGGACCCTTGAGATCGTCAAATGTACCAGAGGAGAGGACGAGATCTTAGGCGTGATCGCGGCAAGTATTACGCCCCGCAAGGAAGTGGACTCGATCTTGATTTCGATCGCTCCCAGGAAACAACCGCGACAAGTGATCTCGATGCCACCTCCAACAGTGGAGCCAGACGAGAGATTGCTAGTTGTTAGTTTTGATGGATCAGCACGTGTGAAACGAAGTGGCGGAGCATACAGCGGAATAGTGTGGAGCCTACCAGAATGGACAGTGATCTCAGCCGCTTCGAAGTATAAGCTCGATCTTACGGTAAATGAGGCGGAGTATCACGGTCTGCTTCTATGCCTCGATCTCCTGTCAGATATGGACAGGGGACGCCTGATTATCTGTGGAGATTCTAACTTGGTGATCAGACAAATGAAGGGTGAGATCGAGTGCAAAGCCCCGGGGTTAACGTTGTTACGGCAGCAGGCACTGGAACGTCTCCGATCTTGGCCCAACCATGAGTTCCTTCATATGAAGCGAGATTGGAACCAAAGCGCAGACAGTCTGGCGAGTGCCGCATTACGTCGCGAAAGTGGAGTGGTGATTGTCACGGAAGGGGAGCGCCAAGATCTTATGACTCTCAATAGATTGGATGAGTTGCTAACAGCTAAGGACGATGCAGCTACAGTCAAGATCGCCGCTGTCACAAGATCGCGTAAGAAATGTCGACCTCAGGTGTTACAAGAAGAGATTGTGCAAAGAATGAGGATGGAACGTATTAGCCGAGCGCAAAATGAGGAAAAATGGATCGTCGATCTTAAGGCCTACCTGCGAGGGGACGTACAAGATCTTACTTCGACTGAAGCGAAAAGCTGTTCTAAGATCGCAGATCGCTATGAGACGGATGAGTCAGGATTGTTGTTTTATTTTCCGCCGACCAAGTGGTCTGATGAAGATCGCGATCTTATGGCTAAGCTTGTGGTGCCCGAAACATTGCAAAGCGATCTTATGCACCACTATCACACAAGTTTGGAAGGTGGTCACCAAGGTATTGGGCGGACATACCACAAGATCAGAGCTCATTTCCACTGGCGCGGATTATATCAGAGTGTACAACGCTACGTGGGTCAGTGCATAGATTGCGAGACAGGAAAAGGACGACCTACGATCCACGGGGAATCGCCCGGCAACTTACAAGCTACGTACCCATTCCAGATTATCGGCATGGATCACATACCGTCGTTACCAAGATCGTACAAAGGAAACACCGAGTTGCTGATCTGGATCGATCTATTCACCGGATATGTGATCGCAAAAGCTAGCGCATCAAGGACAGCTCAGACTGTTGCTGAGAACTACGAGGAATGTGTTTTCCGCCGATTCGGTGCAAGCGAGGCTATCCGACATGACCGAGAACCCGGTTTTATGTCTGACTTCTTCAGATCGTTCAACAAAATCGTGGGACAGAGACAGCGAGCAACAATGGCATACCGCCCGCAAGCAAACGGTACAACCGAACGGATGGTGGGAACATTGACACGTGCAGTCAAGATGTATGTGGAGGATGTCGACCAGCGAGATTGGGATGAATACGCCGAGCGCCTCTCCTTTGCACTCAATACTGCCCAAGATCGCGTCCGAGGAGATACCCCATTTTATCTGTTACATGGCTGGGATCCTCGATCTACGTTGGAAGCAATGATACCATTAGGATCAACGAGAAGGCGAGATCGTGAACCCCGCCGATGGCGATACCAGATACAGAAGCAATATCAACAAGCACGTGAACAAGTGAACGAGAGATTACGTGTTGCGATCCAAGAAAGGTCAGATCGACACAATGAAACGGTCCGACCACATGAGATCGAAGTTGGAACTCAAGTGTGGCTGTATCTAGATCGAGTCAAGGAAGGATATGCACGTAAGCTGGCACATATGTGGCACGGCCCCTTCCGTGTGTTGGAACTGGTGGGAGAACATGCAGCACGTCTTGAGATCGCCGGTACCGAATACCGACTTTTCCCGGTGGTACATGTCTCTAAGATCAAGCCTGTACGACAATTCCCAGACCGTCCCAAGACGCGGTTGACAATACAAGATCAAGATCGATTCGACTTTGATGAAGCCTTGTTACCTGAAGACAGCTGGGTACGAGATCTAGATACCGACGAATATGAAGTTGAGAAGATCGTAGACATGAGATCGGGGAAGCGCACGCGATATGGACGTACATTGCGCGAATTCTTGGTGCACTGGAAGGGGTATGATGATCCGACATGGGTGGATGAAGCCGATCTTAATTGTGGAGCTCTACTGTATGACTTTTTGCGAGATCGAACGAATCGAAATCGATTCGAGGTCATGCAATCACATGAGGGGCCATAGGGAGGCGAGATCGTGAAGTGAGATGGTCACATCACGAAGAGCTAAGTGAAGGATCTATCGGACGGCGATAGATCAGGTGGATGGTGGTGAATATGATACATGTGAACCCGACTAGATGACTATAAGTCACTAGGATCGAAGGCGTTAATATCTTAAGAATGACGCATAAAAGGAAGGAAATCGCAAAGAAGAAATGGATTAATCAAGAAGATTACAGCACCGCTATGTTAGAGGCTGGCTGAGAGGAAGGTGGCACGTTGACGAACTTGTCCTGAAGACGAGGAATACGCGTCGCTGGATGATCTGCAGAAGATCGGCGATACTGTAGACGCCAAGGTTCCGCAAGATCAACGGCGGACAACGCATCCTCTAGCGACGCAGCAGACACATCCGGATACCAGATCTTGGGGTGGCGCGGCTTGGGAAAATGTAGGAAGAAGGGGTCCAACAAGACGTCCAGATCGCAATATTGTTGGCGCAGAGCCGGGATGAGGTGTCGAAATAAGAACTGCTTCCAGGCGGCTCCAGCCCGAGATCGACGCTGGCGACGACCTTCATGATAAGCGGATAAGGTTGCGTCAGCAACACACATGTCTTCTGAGATCGGCAAGAAATGGCTCGACTCCCAGATCGCCTGAAGGTGTTTCTCCTCATACTCCAGATATTTCTCACAAAAGCCATGAGGCATAAAGTCAACCATGAAGGAGAGAGGTCCTTCGGTGGATTCCAGAGACGCCCATGGTGGAGGGGTAAGAGACATCAAGGCATCCACAGCAGGTCCCGTAACAAAATCTTCGATCTCGATCCGAGAGGGTGTTGCTGAAGAAGCCACGTCGGGAAACAGCCATTCAGAGACACCGAGCAAAAGGTGACTCAACACCTTGGTGTTCAAGGTGGAGACGCTCAGATGGCTCACCCGATCGACATCCCAAGGGAAGACGTCCGCTGAGCGGAATAGACGTCTGGTGATCAAGCTGGGAATCCACTCTGATCTTGGAACTTTGGGGTACGGCGGGGTCAAGGTGGTGGCTTCGGAAGACCGTCGAATATCCGGAAGTGATTTACCCGCACTAGACTCAAGATCACTGTCACCGGGAGCGGAATTAGGGCTACCCATGGATGGATCGACCTCCGGAGACTGCTCGGACGGGTCGTCGGAAGGAATATCACTCCCCTCGCCACCCAAGTCGATAGGATGACCGGCAGTCCCCGAGGCACCCTGATCTCCCCCAGACGGCTTGGATCGACGAAGGTCCGAACGAGATTTAGCCAAAGCTGCTAGCACCTCAGGATCGTCCGCATCATCCTGCTCAGGAGAGCCATCTTCTTGCTCGATCTCGGACTCTTGGGGAAGATCTGGAGAGCCGCCTTCCTGCTCAGGAGAGCCGCTTTCTTGCTCGATCTCAGATCCCTGAGGAAGATCGGGGAGTTCAGGTTCAGGGATGTCTGGATCCGGACCCTCGGAGTCAGGAAGGTCGTCAGGGGATTTGGAGGACGAGAGGTCGAGCCGACGAGTCTTGCGAGATCGAGGCGGGGATGATTCCGACCCAGATCGAGGACGCGTCAGACTTGCTGGGGTCGGAAGAGCAACATCTTGGTTGAGGGAGCGTGCCACAGCCCAAAATCGACTATAAGCGTCTGTATAATGCGCTGAGAGAGCAGCATGCTCTACCCGTAGAGCAGCAAGCTCCCGCTTCTGGCTCGCGAATTGGTGATCCACTTGGGTATGAGCAGTCTGAAGATCAGCGACTTGTTGCTCTAAACGGGAGATGTTGGCCCTCATAGAGTCAACATGATTCCCACGAGCGCGAAGTTCAGCCCGAGCCTTATCTAGACGCTCAGACGAAGACGCAACCTTCGCCACCGCTTGATCTCGCTCGGATTGAGCTTCATGGCAGCTCGTGCGGAATTGATCCCGCTCCTCCTGGAGTCGAGCAATACGTCGATCTTGTGCGCTGATCTGACGCTGGAGCTGGAGAGCAGCCGCTTCCAGTGAAGCCTCTGACCGCTCCAGCGCTTGACACCGCTGCTGAGCCTTGGATAAATCTTGATCTCGATCTTTCAGACGCTGACGGACTTCCAGCAGTGATTGATCTTGCGTCTGATCACGCTGTCGAGCAGCGATCAGCTCCTGATCCTGATTAAATAAGAGCCGGGCGAGCGCAGTGGGAGGTGGAGAACCAAGATCGGGATGACTGGTTAGAGCAGCCAGTTGAGCTTGAAGGTTCTGGACCTGGCGCTTCAAAGTGTCAATCTCGTCTTCCAGACACAAGATCGTACTCTTAGATGTGGCTTGCAGTTCGTCGTAAGCCTCCCGAAGCTTGGAAACCCTGTCTAGCTTCTCTTCAAGCTCTTCGACCGTAGATTTGCTCTCTACCAGCTCTGCGTTGGAATCCTCCAATGCCTCGATCAGCGCGTCATACCGATCTTGACAAAATTTGGCGAACGGCATGGCCTGAGATCGGAGGTGACTCAATTTGCGATGTAGATCGCCCATGTGACGGAGAGAATCCACGTGAGCGTGCTGAAGATCCTCATGATCGTCTTGGAGCTGGCGGAAGATCGACTCACGACTGATAATGTCCTCCACACCCTTTAGAGAAGCCTGAACGTCTCGGAGTGACGCTTGGACGACTTGTAAATCCACATGAGATCGATGAACGTGGGCGGTCGGCGCAGAAGACAACCGATGACATTCCGGACATGAAGAATGAGGGTGAGGAGGCGAGTTGGAAGATGCATCAGGATCAACGGCAGCGGCTGCCACCGCAAGCAGGCCCAATGGGCCCGGTGGCATAGGCGATCTTGGGTTGGATGAAGAATTGGAGGCTTGATCTTGAACCATGGTGGAGAATCGACTGGAAGGAGATGCGATGCAGCGAGCGAAAACAGTTGTGCTGCTATCACTCGCGCAGGGGACGGTTGTGGTGAAGCAGATAAGAAGTTTTCCGATCTCGATCTCGTCCCGTCAATCAAGATCAAGAACAATCCCTCTCTACGGTGATCCTCGATATAGTGACATTCACTATAATGACCCAGTGAATGCGTGTGCCATCATCCCTGCCCAAGGCGATTGTACCCACGCGATATCGATCCTGACAGGTAAATATCGATCTTAGCTTTATTATGGGTTTTAAGAAGCCAGTGCGATATGGATAGCCACAGATGGGAAGCATAGGATAATAACCATTAATTCAGAGTTGTTTTTACCTTCTACTACACAAGTCTTCCTTCTTCTTCGCTATTCCGGGTAGGGATATACAAGATTGGCCCTCCCGACGTCACGCAGGATCAAGATCGACACTAAGTGGAACCCCTACGCCCAGATTGCTTGGCTGGACGCTCGTCAACCCTCAAATCTCAAGAACCCGCTATAGGAAGCGGCAAGCACGTATTGGAAGCTATTGGATAAAGGTCACACACCGACCACAAGACCCCCCGAGCTAAGATCGACACTGGTCAGAGCAAGATCGACCAAGTACAACCAAGATCGAAGCTCGGTAACTACACGGCGCAGCGAGTAGAAGTATCCCCGCTGCTGCCACCCCTCCCGCTGTCCTGTCAGACAGCAAGATCGACAACAAGCGCGTCTAATCGAGATCACCCGAGGAGCGATCTAGTCCCACCGACGGGTACACAAGGTGAGATCAAGTAACTTCACGGAAGATCGGAGTACCCCCTCCGTTAGTCGGCAGTTCGGGCGCAGTGTGCAAGAGGACTCCTGCGATCTTGCGATTTCGCAGAACCACTTCGCCACATGAGCTTACACGACGAAGCAACACGAGTATCCACATCAAGATAACTAGTCAATTCTGGGTACGAGAGCGCTTGCTGTACAGCTCTCAATGCATTGGCTCTGTTTCCGCTGTTGAAGTAATTATTGAGTGCGCGGAGCTTTCGTATCACCTCTTTCCCTTGTAGAAATGGACCGCCAGGCGTCACAACCGAACGTACACTTCTACCATTCTTCTCCTTCTTTGTTTTGTAATTTTCGCGAAGGCCAAGACCATAGCTTATACACAAGTTCATCAAATGCATTGAACAATCTTCCTGATCAGCATCAGGAAAATAGTTTGCGACTGCACGAGCACTATTTGCTGTGTCGGACATCATCCATTTCATCATTTCTACGAAATCAACTCCATAAATCTTGACGGATCGCTCTTTAATCATCTTAGCAACTTCACACGCCTCGTGACCTTCTGGCATCACTGTTGCAAGCACAGCGATGTGTCTGAACTTCCACTGATTATCAATAAATGCTAATGAAACACCTATAATGCTGTCCCCGTTCTTATTTCGCCAGCCGTCATGTATCACATTCAAAAACTTCAACCCGTACATGTGCTCAGAATTAAACTTAAGCATAGACGAAACCAGCCTTGTAAACTGCTCGAACCGCGCGTTCAAGGTAGCATCGTATGTATCGCGTGATGAAACCACAAAATTCAAGTTTCCCGTCGCCACTTTGATCAGATTCTTAAAAGCGTCGGTCGTGACAACATTGTACGGAATGCCATCACTCGTGAGCCAGTTTGAAACTGCAGAATTGACTAGATCTGAAGTTGGCCTGAAATGATCATCTAGTGTTTTACGGTGTACCACGCGTACAACATTTCGTGAAGTGACTGGATCAACAGGTCGTTTTCCTGTGTGTTTTGCTAGCTCTCTTGTTGTTTTTGTTAGTTTCCCTTTAGCTCTGGCGGTAGCTGCAGCCTCAGCAGCAACTGCTACACAGTGCGTTTTGTGTTTTCTCCTGAAATGGGAGACCGCGTTTGTCGTGTGTGCTGTAGTGCATAGACCTTTCATCCAGGCTCGAGAAGTGTGTCTTGGTCTACTAACGGCGTCTCGAACACACAGTAGACAAATATTATGCTTCCATTTGATTTGCGCTCCCGAGCTGAGGTGCTCAATCGGCTTCTCAAGTACGTGAATGTAGGTCCAAACTTCATGATGTCCGCTGTCTTTCTGGCTGTGTTTAACTGATTCGGGAATTCCATATTGATCTAAGACTGGCTCAGGTTCAGCATTGCTACTGACATTCTCCATATCAGTCTTCACTTCTTCAGCTTCAACAAGTTGATTGCTTGTAAAAGGAGATCCGACGAAGATGCAATCGTCGTCAGCATCACCGCCAGTCTTGTTGCTATCAGTATCACTCCCTCCATAATCATGGTTTTGTTCAGCCCTTGTGTGATTACCTGCACATGTGTTCTCTGTACAAATCCCATTGCCAAGCTCTTGGCCTTGACGATGCGCTACACTACCCAGCTTGCTAATGAGAAAGCATGAATTGGAGCAGAAGCTGCGTAACACAAGTGAGACCAGGCCGTTTCCCCCTTGAATATAAGCGCACTTACCGTGTGTGAAGATCATCGCTGTAGACTTTTAAGCTGCATAGGTGGTGGACAGGTTTTCTACACATTTTACATGGCTCCATTTGAGCATCGTCCCCAATTTCGGGATCGCAATCCTCAGCTCCACACCGCATTTTATGAAGAGCGAAAGATCCTAACTGCGAGGAGGAAAAGATGAGCTGGTTGAGGTGAGTAGCAATGGGTTGCAGAGGTGGTAGGAGGGGTTCCATAAACGGGTGGCTGGCACGGCGGGGCTCCAGGATTTTATGCCCAATTAGTACCCTTTATTAATCATGGAAACTGCTGTATATGATTTATTACTACATATTTTGTTCAAGATGTTGGGTGTTTTATTTATTACTAAATATTTTTTTTAGTAATAAAAAACATTTAGCATACTAAATATTCTCGTTACTATGAAACTCTGACCTACGAACAACTATTTTTATATGCTTTCCTTATATTTTCTAATGTGCTTTCTAATGTGCTTTCAGTGTAAAGGGATTTTCGATGAAAGGGTTGTTATGGATGGATCGGCAAATCCATCGATTTCGGGAGAAGGGAAAACACCGAGAGTTATACCGTTTTCGTCGACCGAGGTGCTGCATTGAAAAGGCAAGTTAAGTTACTTCAATTCGCCGTACGAGGTCCAATCCAGCAGATTAGCACTCTTCCGGGCTTCGTTAGTACCCTCAGAGACAGCGATGATGTACTAGTACCAGTGTACCAATTGCTAGTCGCTGGGGGTAATCATCTCACAGTGGTAATCACATAATGTAGCCATTATTACAGTTTCGGTGCTGAGCTGGCAGTTATTGCGTATGACAGCGAGCTAGAAACTTCTCGAGCGAGAGGAGCATGGCGGGCGGTGTATTCTGGTCTTGTGCTGCCTTGATGACCGAGTTGACGCTGTCTTTGCCTAGAAGACGCTGCTGTAGCGCATGCTGAAGCTTGTTCAGGATCTTCTGATGCCACACAGGTGGTCCAAGCGGCAATACTGCGCATTCTGTGCCCGAGTCTGACCAGAAGAACTCCACTACTGTTCGACTGCAGTGCGACAGCAGAGCATACTGGTCGAAGTGCAGCCGATTCGCCTGAGAAAAGAGCCGAAGGCGTCGACAGTGCACGCTCAAGAGCTCCCCACTCCTGAGGCCCTGAAGAACATCGGTGAGCAGCGCCGTGGGGTCCACCGGTCGTATTAGTTGCTTGGCGCATATTGCCACAATGTCACCCGCGCGGGTGTATATGGCTGTGATCTGCTCGTACATCTCATCCGCGGACTGCCGACGGGGTAAGAGTTCGCCTCGATTACAAGCCACAAGACGGTCTCGCTTTCGTGTCATCAGTTTTTGCAGAGACAGCATGCTTTCCCCATCCTGGGGAGCCATCACCGTGGCTAACTGCCAGCTTTCAGGATTGAGAAGCACCTTCATGTTCTCTATCGTAACTCGAGACACTTGTCGGGTGAGTATCTGCAGCATTCGTCGCGGACGTTCTGGCTTTTGTAGCACATCAATACTACGCAAAAAGTCTTCATCTTCCTCTGACGGTCTCCATATCCGTAGGACGTGGACGCCCCAGAGTGCGTCGCTGAAGACTGACGAAACAGTGATCATATCAAACCACGCACGCGACGTCAAACTTAAACGATGCAGTGCACGAACTGTGATGAACTCCTGAAGTCGAAGAAGGTTTTTGCGACCGTATTCAACCTCACGCGAAGCTCGGTTACTCGTAGGAATTGCCCCAAAGCAGCTAGAAAATGTTTCTGGATGGGCTTGGTAAATTTCTGGGTCCAATTTGTACTTGCATTGCTGGAACACCCTGCTCTGCTTGGAAGCTCCTTGTGAGCTCGAGTTTTTAAGTATCAGAGCAGGTGGTACAGGCTTTTCAGGTGACGCGCAAACCGTTCCTGTAGGTCGGTACGAGTTGATAGCTAACGAGGTCACTGAAGGACAAATCGTGAATGTGGTAGAAGCATTCGCGTCGGACAACCGAAAGTTAGTGTGATTTCCGCCTGCCACGTTATAAAATGAATGCCCTTCAGTACTGTCATGTCGAGGAGACATCACGGTTGAAATGACACCCTCACGTTTAGAAGCTGCAACATGCAAAAAGTCGAAGTTGCTCGGGTTATCCAATGATGCATCCGGTCGAGATGGTCTCCGCACAAACGTCTTAAACTTCCGTAGGCGTTTTTTAGCTCTTGGTGGTGGAGTTCTACCATCTTTCACGCCTGCATTACCTCCAAGTTGGTTTACTGCGATACTGTCACTGTGGATGAGCAACCCTGGATCCAGTTGATCACTGCTTGAAGTCAAAATGGAAGCAAGACCGGTTGCAACGCGAGATAATCGATTGCGCTTAATTGTATCTTCAGCTGAAGCGTTCGAAGGGCCAAACGTGACCTTGACGCGGGCACTAAGCGATGGAGAAATGCGGATATCACTGGACTCGATGCTTTCTTGACATGTTCTGGAGCAGTACGCTCGAGCTACAAGTGAAGCACGCATCGAAGATGACACTGGCTGGCTCGTGTTGGCGTTTGAAGCCCCAGCGACTGGTCTTCTGGTATACGGACGTAGAAATCGCGTCTTACAATTCCAACAAGTTACCATGGGGATGCTGTTCGACGATGCTGGTTTCCGCAGAGGAAAAACTGCCTTAGAAGCGACCGGAGGTTTTGCAGCATTTTGCTGACATGTTTGACCCAGGGTGTTTGTTCCTAGCGTTGCAGGCGGGCGAGGCGAAATTAATGGGAACACAAGGGCCGCACCCGCTGAGCTCATGACTGTGGACGGTGAAGGTTGATCACTTGTTTCGAGCGCTGAGTCTAGGGAGCGAGAAGAACCTGGTTGCGATCGATTTGTGGCCACAGCCTTCTCTAGCCGTCGTTGGTGCTTCTTTAGCTTCACGTACTCATCCTGGAGTGCTTTCCAACAGTTAGTCGGCACATCAACGCCATCAAAAAGCTTGCGAAGTTTGGGTGCTGGGGTATCTAGCAACATTTTGCCAGTAATTTGCTCGCCTACCACCACCTGCGCGTAGCTTCCAAGTTGTTTTGTTCTGAGATACTGAGCAAGTTCCAGCGCATCCCAATATCCTGGCATTATTGTTATATCTTCTCCGACATCGTCATTCGGTGAACTATTCGCGGTGGTTGTTGACGATGTCGTCGAGTCTTTCTCCTTGTTACGCGATGTCGCTGCCCCCTTCCATTTAGTACCAGTTTTGCCCGTGTGTGAACTTCGGCGCCAGGCCTCCCGCTCCACTTCAACGACTACTTTAACATTGGCAAGACGATCTTCCATCTGCGCGATATCATTTTCCAGCTCCTGTGCTGTGGCTGACATGTGTTCCTGGTCAGCAGTCTGGACAGGAATTACGCATGCGTTGAAGACGAATAAACCGAGACCTCTATTTATACGGAATTTTTGTCCAGCTCCGTATCACCATGACAAGTGTAGCGCTTATTTCTGTGGGAATGGCAGGTTAAGCGCTTGATACAGGAATGCAATTTCCATGGCACTCTCCTCCAACTGTTCCAAACGACCACCACCACCGAAATGGCCTTCATCGTCACTCATTTTCAGTAGCATGAGACGCTTGTCACGCTTTGGTAGTGAAGCTTGCACCTTACGCATCTTGTACATCCATTTAGCAGGCTCCCAGAACTGCACTCGCTGATCATTGAGACTACCGGTTACAAACA
Organism: Phytophthora palmivora; assembly: GCA_008079305.1. NCBI lineage: Eukaryota > Oomycota > Peronosporomycetes > Peronosporales > Peronosporaceae > Phytophthora > Phytophthora palmivora. The sequence continues at coordinate 15,661 of VOQZ01002077.1, forward strand.
TGGCAGGGTACACCTGATTCTCTCGAACATTCTCGCACGGTGCATAAGATTGAATGTACTCGTGAACTTTAGGTCCATTTGGATCACCCCACTCGTCGTATTCGTGGACTGTCAGCGGCAAAGTTGGATCTTGCATAGTAGCCAGGATGTCAACAAAAGGCACCTTCATCACCAGAGCTTGATACAGTTGCGGGTACTCGTTGGCTACGTATCCCATAATGAGGCCACCAGCACTTACTCCCTTTCCTGCAAGCCGTTTGGGGTTCGTGAAGCCTACATCCAGTAAATGATGAGTGCACGATACGTAGTCATCAAATGTGTGACGCTTCTGCATGCCCTTGCCAGCCTGATACCATTGCAAACCCAGTTCACCCCCTCCACGCACATGTGCAAGTGCGATCACCCACCCACGCTCCAGTAAACTCAAATGATCTAGTTCGAAGTCAGCCTCTAAGTTGGTTCCGTACGCTCCATAGCCAATAAGCAGCGTCGGATTCTGTCCATTCAGCGTGATATCCCGGCGGTGGATAAGGGTCAATGGAATTTTTACACCCAAACTGCTCATACTAGGCACATAGCACCGTTGGCAAGTGTACTGCTCAGGTTCGAACGACGACTTGGTGACCTTGCCGCCAGTGTCACGATTGAAGTCAAGCTTCAGTGAACGATCCGTTAGTTCTGTTTCCTTGAGCACATGAAGCTTCTTATTTTTCATATCGTAGTCGAACACAATCTCGGGGACCAAAGGCGTGGATACTTGAAATCGCACGCGATGTGCTTCATAGTCGCGATTAACTCCAGGCGAAACTCGACAGATTTCATGCTCTTTTGGCAACGGGATGTAATGAGAATCCGAATCGGTCAAGTTGCACACTCGGATACGTGGCACACTATGCACACGCTCATACAACACCAGGTAGTTCTCAAATAGATCCACGTCTTCAATCTTCACGTCTTCGTGCTCTGGCACAAGCGTCTCCCATTGACCAAGTGACTCTGCGTTCCACTGACACGTGGCGATCTTGTAGTTTAACGCACCATCCGCATTCGTGACAATGACAAATTGTCCAGCAGCATGGTCTGCAAAATACAACGTGCCAGCTTCGCGCTTGCGCAACAGTTGAGGTTTGGCATCGATGTTTTGGCCGTCCAGCGCATAAATCTCCGATGTGTTCTTCGAGTTGCAATTGATCAGGACGAACTGCGCGTCCTTCGTTTGCGACACATCCACGAAAAAGGCTTCGTCGTGCTCTTCGTAGATCTATCATACCCACATACAATAACGCCATGTTGCAGCCCCATCCCCCTCATTAGTCATTTCTGAACTTTCCACTTCAACTGGCAAAAAAAACAATGATCACGTCACGTACCAGTTCTTGCGAATGCGTCATCAAGTTGTATCTATACACTGCAAACGGACGTCCGTGCCCATCGACCTTTGTATAGTAGAAGACTCTATTTGGTGACGACGAAGAACTCCACTCGACGTTTTTGATGTTTGTGACGTTAGTCAAGGGCTGTAACTTGCCTGATTTTAAGTCCCTCAACACAGCTCGGCATTGTTCATTGTCGTTCTCCATAACCAGCAACAGTTGCGTTGCATCCGGAGAGATTTTCATGCCTGATACAAACTGGAACCCGTGGTTAAGTGAAGGCTCGACGTTCTGGTTGAGCACAACTTCCTCCTTTGTTGAAGTTGCATCTGATTCCGCACTCCGAAGTTTGCGGTAGTAAACAGGGAAATTCTCCCCAGATGCTTGTCTCATGAAATACTCGAATTTGCCAATACACTCGGGGATGCTAAAGTCCTCACGCAAGAGGCGGTTGCGCAGCTCCACGTTGAACGCTCGCTCTACTTTACGGAACTTTGGCTTTGTCAATTGGTTTGCCAAGTAATTTCTCTCCAACTGGCAAAAACAACAGCAATATTTGCAAACATTTAGATACCTGCAACAGCACGAACTGTGACAAGTTGCCGACAAACCTTTAGGAATCGTTGCAATCTCGGGTTCTCGGGGTCTTTAAGCCACTCCCAGGACGAATCGGCAGCTGTGAAGCACCCGAGTTGCTGTTTAAGCAGCACAGAGCTGTGGAATTGCCGTCGAGACAGCGCAGACGGGCGTGTCGCGCCGTCCAACAGCCTCATAGCGACGCGCATCATTTTCGTAGCCGCCCGAAATGTGCCGACTAAATTTGCTCAAATTTGGTCCGAATTGACTATGATCTGATTTTTTCGTCATCTTTTTTCGCGACTAGAGCCATCTGGCATGAGCTTGGCGTCCAACAGAGTTGTCTCGCCAATAGAGCACAGCTGGGACCGGCTTATGCTAGAAATAGTGGTCCCAACCCACAGATAATCACTATGCATGGCAGCCTGGGGTCCCTCACGGTAGTGATAAACACTGAAAATCAAGCATCGTCAAGGTGTCGTTGCTGCACCAAAATGTGTACGTCACACCACTGAAGCCACTTGTGCAAAATTTCGTGCGATCGGATTGGCTCGTAGCATTTTTGCCCTATCCGCGTTGAGGAGGGGGAGCAAGCAAAGGCACCAGGAGAAAAGGAGCGCCCGAGCGTTCACTCGCGCAGACGACAGCAGGCAAGAGCTGCTGGAGCGTCAGTCCAGAGGAGGCACTCGTCAAACCACCCCAAACGCGGCGTCGAAGGGACGGAAACCAATGGAGGGCATTAAGGTGCACCTTTGGCAATTTTGCCTCCCTGTCGCTTTAAGCTAATGCTAAACTTCTTTCCTTTTCCACTAGGTATACACACCAGACACAGAACATGTGTGGTTGCCTGGCGTGATCTGTGGCGCTAGCGGTGATGGCAAACAGCTCACGGTGCGACTGGACGAGGTCGTGGGTCCCAAAGATGCGTCTGTATTAGAGCTAATCCCTTCCGAGAATGAACTCAAGACTTTTGCCGGCTCGCAACGTGCCGTGAATCTCACAGACCCGTCGGTGCTAGAGGCACTAAACGCCAAAAACACGTCAGTGGAGTCTGGAGACAACAAACCGTCGTTGCCATTGCAAAACACGAGTGAAAATGCAAATGGATTCGAGGATATGATTTTGATTGACCATTTGCATGAGGCATCTATCCTCTACAATCTCAGAAGAAGATTTTTTCGCCGATTGCCATGTACGTTGTTGCAACTTTTGCAGTTGCCTTTATCACTTTCATGACTGACAATTATTGTCAATGAATTTCGTTTATGAACAATAATTGCTTCTAGATACGTACACAGGACGCATTTGTATTGCTGTGAATCCGTACCAGTGGCTGGATCTGTATTCGAAGCAAACGATGGAGAAATTCAGTGATGGAAAGCGAGACAACAAACCTCCTCACGTTTACGCCGTGTCCATGGAAGCCTTTTTCAACATGAGACAAAAGCAGGAAAACCAAAGTATTTTGGTCTCGGGAGAATCAGGAGCTGGCAAAACGGAGACCACAAAGATCGTCATGAGTCACTTGGCGGCTCTTGCCACAAATTCCAACTCCAAAGTGATCCAACAAATCATTCAGGCAAATCCGCTGTTGGAATCTTTTGGTAACGCCAAGACCGTACGCAACGACAATTCCAGTCGTTTCGGCAAATTCACGGAACTTCAGTTTACCATTGAGGGACAATTGATTGGTGCCAGGTCACGCACTTATTTGCTGGAAAAGAGTCGAGTGACGACACAAGCTGATGGAGAACGCAATTTTCACATTTTTTATCAGTTATTGGCGCAGCGCAAACAATTTCCAGAACTGGAACTTGACATGGTCGATTCGTTCAAGTACGTTTCGGTGCGAGCTGAAGCCCCTGGTGGTGACGAAGAAGGGGATCTCAGTCGCACAAGAGAAGCTCTGGAACTGGTTGGGATTGCACAACCTTTGCAACAGGAAATTATCCAGATTTTGGGTGCTGTGTTGCATTTGGGTGAGACAGAATTCACGACTCGGAATGGCGATGTGGACGCTTCCCAGTTGGTGGATTTGAAACATTTCACTGTGGCTTGTCGCCTTTTGGGCGTGGAGGTTGAAGCACTGGAACGTGCAGTTTGCAACCGAAACGTGTTTGTCGGTCGTGAAGTGATTCTGAAGCCGATGACGCACGACCAGGCAGCGGATTGTCGCGATGCTCTGGCAAAAAGTCTCTACTCGAAATTGTTTCTGTGGCTCGTTGAGCAGATTAACGAGACAATTGGTGTCAAAACCAAAGGTGCCGGCTCATTTATCGGTATTCTCGATATTTTCGGTTTTGAGCACTTTGAAACCAACTCGTTCGAGCAGTTTTGTATCAATTACGCCAACGAGAAGCTGCAGCAGAAGTTCGTGCAGGATGTGCTCAAAACAGTGCAGATCGAGTACGAAGAAGAGAATATTTCGTGGTCTCATATTACTTTCGCAGACAACCAGGACGTGCTAAATCTCATCGAAGGCCGCTTGGGTGTCATTAGCTTTTTGAATGAGGAATCGTTACTGGCCACTGGTACAGATGCGTCGTTCGCGAGCAAGCTCGGGGCAGTGATGGAGAATAACCCGTTGCTGGAGACCCCTCGGCTAAACAAGTGCGCGTTCTCTATTTACCACTACGCTGGTAAGGTGACCTATGACGCCACAGGCTTCCTCGACAAGCACCGCGATGCTATCCTGCCGGATATCAAGCAGTGTATGAGCAAGTCCAAGCTCAAAATTTTGTCCAAGATGTTCACGGATGATGTAAATGCCAGTAGTACTGGTAGCGCTGCGTCTAGTGCTCGTGGCAGTGGCAGGACGCGCAGCAGCAGTTCGAAGAAGGGAGGCCACGCCCAGACACGCCGGACAACAGTCGGCACTCAATTTAAGGAGAGTCTGTCGCAACTTATGGAGAAGATCGGTCTCACTGAGGTGCACTACGTGCGTTGTCTGAAACCAAACCCGCTCAAGAGTGCTAATTGCTTCTCACACGGCGATATTGTGAGTCAGTTGCGCTGCGCTGGTGTGATTGAGGCCATCCGCGTCTCTCGCAGCGCCTACCCCAGTCGCATGCCGCACTTGGAATGTATCAAAAAGTTCCGTGTGCTCCTTACAGGCGCAGTTCCGACCCAAAGCAAGTTCGTCAGCGACTCAGACACAGAGCATATCAAGACACAGTGTGAAGAGTTGATGGAGAAGCTGTTACCCGGGCGTAATATTCAGGACTACCAGGTGGGTCTGACCCGTGTGTACTTCCGCGAGGGTGTTCTGGAGGAGTTGGAGACCAAGCGCGGCTGGGCTCTGCGAAAATACGCTATCGTGCTGCAGAAGAACGTGCGCTGTTGGCTTATGCGCCGGCGTTTCTTGCGCATGAAGCAGCAAATTGTTGTCATTCAAAAGTATTGGCGTCGTTATGTGGTTCACAAACGCTACTTGACGCTGCGTAGAGGTGTGGTGATTCTGCAGGCTCAAGCGCGTGGTGTTTCGGCTCGTAAGATGTACCGTGTGCTCAAGTTTGACTACTGCATCGTGCGTTTCCAGGCTTACTGCCGCATGCACACAGAGCGCCAGCGTTACCTCAAGAAATTGGCTGCTGTTAGGAGACTACAAGGGTTCTTCCGCTTTTCGCTCTTACGTCTCGTGTTCCTGCGTAAAATGGAGAAGGAAAAAGCGTACAAAGAGCTTGGTTCTAAGGTGGCACAGCTTCAAATGAAGCTGGACAGAAAGCAAGTGAACACTGGAGCTAAGATGTCCCCATCAGGGAAACATCGTTCTCTCAGCCCATCAGATGTCCCACACGCAGCAGGACCCGGCAGTGACCGCGGTACCAGCAGCAGTAGTTCAACCCGTGGATCGATGCTCAACAGTCGATTCAGCGGTACTAGCGGCATTTTAGATGAGAGTCACGAAGTGATTACAGCGCTTCACGAGGAGAACGAGAAATTGCGTCAGCAGTTGGAGAAGCAAGAGGCTGAGATCCAGCGGTTGAAGACTGAAAACCGCACGCTCAAGAACTGGCAGCAGTCCAAGGAGGTGGGCGAACAAGTGCAGAAGCTGGCCCATCGCGACCAGGAAAGCAAGGACCTGACGTATTTGGCTGCGATTGAGACCGAGTACGAGAAGCTCCGCTCATACATTTGCGAGTCGCGCGAGTTGCCTACGGATGTGGGCAGCATCACACAGCCTAACAACGCTATGCCTGCATCTGGAGGCCGTGGTTCGCTGACTTCGTTGTCGTCAGACAAGTCGCTGCTTGCCACGGCAGCGGCGAACGGTATCATGGACCAGAAGTCTGCCGAGGCGCATCACCTGTTGATGAAGAGTGCTGCACGTATTGCACACGGCAAGAGCAAAGTGTCAAGTAAGGGCAACGCGCGTCGGGTTAAAGACCACTGGGAGGAGATCCGCAACTTCCCACCGCCGATGCATTACAGTCTGGGCTCTGTGCCATGGAAGCGCTTGCTTACAGACTGGGCACAGGGCAACCCGAAGAAGCTAGACTACATGACACGATGGCTCAAGAACGTATTGGACGGCGGTCCGATTGTGTCGGAGACGTTCCCCATGGGTGTCGAGCTCAAGTACGTGACCCCGATGATGCTGGATGGATTTATGCAGCTTGTGATCCCGAAGCTTGCAGAGCGACCAGATATTCAGGTGCATGTGCACACGAAAGAATTTATTGGAACCAGCATGCGTATTACGCTGTCTCAGTTGGAACAGCAGGGTAGCCAGAGGTCGTCGGGACACCCTCGTGTAGAGCGCTCACCACCGTTGGAGGTCGAGGACTTTCAGCGTATCTCGATCCTCGCCAACTCGAATAGTCGGAACTCAAGCAGCCGGATGTCCGCTTCAACGCTGAGTTTGTCACCCATGGAATCGAGCTCAGCCATGTCGTCTGGCAGCCCGAGCAGCTACCGCTCCAGTATTTTCCGCTCAGGTCGAAGCAACCACAACGGCGACAACCCGCGTAACTCATTCTTCCATCGGAACAAGTAGAGCGTTGACAAGACGAGTAAAGGCATTGGGAAACTAGATCGAGTGGCAGCCTATGGATAGGTATGTGTTTAGTGGTAGATTGGCCAGCCATCAGTGACATCTGGAACGGCTTCGGTGGCGATAAGAGACCTCAATCTTTTCGTCGCTCCCGAGCCACCTGGACACTTAACAGAAGGACAGATTCATCATGCATGAAGCGTTCACTGGTGTTCCGGTCATCTCAGAAAAAATCCATAGTGAAGGGCAGGCGAAAGCTCAGCACGTCGTAACGCTCCCTTGTTCTTGTTCACGATGACTTCCAGCCTTTGTTGTGGCATCAACAGACACTGCGAATCGCCGACACCACTTTGATTTTGGTGAGCTAAGCTGGATCGAAATTTGAGCCATACGCTCTCTGGAGCGACGCCACCACTTAATACAAAGTCAACCACGTGCGAGTTCACACTCAGTTAGCACTGACCAGTGGACAGGAATGCGTCGACTGCACTGCTCAATATGAAGAGAGAATCTTAGAGGCTCGAAGGCCAGCACCAGCCGTTGAAAACTTGAGTGTCGAATGTCGACTGGCGTTGATAAGTGCAGAAGTCGAGTACGTTCGTTGAGCTGGTTGTCTCGGATATTTTCTTCGACCAAGCACTTTCGTTCGCGTTGATGGTGGCTAATGTAGCCGTGAAATGGCTAACCACGTGTCGAGGCCACCGAAAGGTGAAGCACATGTACAATCGATCTGATGGGTAATGGCTAACAATGCCGGCAACAAGTTGATTCTGTGCCAACTCTGTCGCTGGCCACTGACCTGGCAAATGAGCTCCATCCGGTCACTAGAAACCAGGCGCCACTGGAGACTCTTGGCTTCTGTGTTCAAATTCGCGGCGCTATCTGAACTGCAGGCATCAAAAGCGAGCTATCACCCGGAATATCTAGTGCAATGCACTTCAACTTGGACACCCTGTCGATACGTTGACTGTTATGCACATACAACGCTATTTGGGACGGAGAGGTCAGTCTTACTGACTTTACGTCTGTGGCTCAGGATCTCTTCTCACGTGTGGTCCTCCAACCTGTCCAGTGTTTCTTTGTCCTCAGTCATTCCTCTATTCTCCTCATGGCAGCCATTGCAACAGCACGAATCGCAACCAACTTCTCAATTGATACGAAAGCGATGTCCTTTCCGACTGCTGCACCTGCTTCCAGCTCAACGGCGAAAACAAACAAGAACGTTCACTCGAGTCGAGCGGTGGGTGTCTGGTCCAGCGAGGAGCACGACCGATTCCTCGAAGCCCTCAAGAAGTACCCACAGGGACCCTGGAAAGCCATCACAGAATACGTCGGCACTCGATCAGTTCGCCAGGTACAGACTCACGCACAGAAATACCAGGAGAAAGTATCTCGACGTCTTCAAGGGATGCAGACGGGTAAGGCCGTCCGTCTACGTCGTGAACACCGCATAGACCACGACGTTCTGGCACTGCACACATTGATCAGTTCTCCTCGCGAATTCAGGAACAAACACGCACGTCGAAGTCTTCTCTACGACGTGAAACCCGTTCCAGTTGTGACACCGCCTAGGATCGTGGAGGAACCAGCTCATATCATAACACCAGAGTTTCAACGCCCGACGATCGTGCAGGTGGAAGAGAATGACAAAGCCTTCTGTCCTGTAACAGAAAATGACGGAGCTTCACCGTCTGCAGTGTCTTCGTCCTTCCCCTTCGATAATACGGTCTTCGCTCTCATGGATGTGGACGATCTCCCGACGCTGAGCGAGTCACTCGACTTTTTCATCGAGAACTTTTTCTAATGTCGATGGAGAACTATGCGTATCCCCCTCTTTGTGTATAACCAAGAATTCGAAAAGCTTTAACGGAGACAACTCAACTTAGACCTCGCGTTGGCGGAATATTTATCTTCGCGCTTGTCCAATTCATTCGTTATCGCCACTACTTTATACGGTGATTTACCTGAATCATTCGAGCGTCCTGTGCTATATTTCATTCACTTGAAGTTGGTGCACACAGTTATACCGAATAACTCCCAGCTGCGAGCTAAGACTGTTGTCCATTGAATTTCTAGTATACACTCTTGCATTCACACTGTTATTTACCGTCAGCCCCACTCAAAAACCATTGCTGGGAGAGACACATGCACCGAACGGAGACAACATTATTTTCGTGCGCTACCTTTATCTCGTTGTTGGTGATGTGGTGGAAAACTGAGTTAGCGTTAACGGTACATGTATTATCCTTTTGCGACGTACGGGTATGTAATATCTTGAAGCTCATTCGTAATTGTTGCAAGCCCAAATAAAAACCATTTTTGTTAATACTGGGGGAATTTTAATTCCTTGTAGTTTCTAGTAGACAAACAATCCCATTCACTGCTGAGGCAGTATCTCCTGCAACTTAATCGAACCCGGTTTAATACCATCAAATGACCCTGCAAGTTATACGTACATGTGTAATGGCGTGGCATAATACAGTTTTGGCAATCTCTACTGACTCGTGGGGGGAATATGTTTAATAGACAGACTCAGGTGCCGATTTGCCGGGGAATTCTATAATACATCGTAATCGATCATGGATTCGTCTTGTACTTGTTACCATACATACAGTCCGCGTCGTAATCACCATCCCTGGATTTGCGATTTGTTGCCACCGTTTCTTACAGTCATTTGTGGCTGTAGAATACAGGAAGTGCCCACTGTATTGTACTCGTCATAAGTCATTGGACGTTGTCAATGAATACATGTATCCCACTTTTATGTAGTCTTTTGTGGAAGGAGAAATGGTGATATTCGGCCAGGTAGCTTTCACTCGGTGCTTTTAAAGCTCGGTATGTTCTTGCACCACCTCCTCATTTTCTTTACATAATACTGTGGTTTCATTCTGCAAACTAAACTAACTACACGATACGTTGAATGTGTAGTTAGAGTAGTAGGGTTGGTTGATGTGATCCACTACGTTACTTTGGCCTACCAAACAAACTTAGGTCGTCGTAAGGTTGTCAATCAGTGGATGGGAGTGGGAAAGCCTCGGGTGCACACTGGCGCATAATGAGTTAGTCCTATTTGTCGATACCACACAGTTTTCACCTGCTGTATGTAGAAAACAACGAAATCTATCACGGCGATACATGTAGTCACCCCTTCACCATGCAAACCTTGTGTGCCCGGAAACTGGGTCGGCGTATCAATAAGAAGCGCTGACATCAAAATATTATATAGATATGATCTTATCGTCCTCTACCCTCTTGCACGATGGTTATATATGTCATCAGATGCTACGTTGTCCATTATCATACTACAGAACAGCTGCCTCGTCAACCATCTTTATGGAGTCATCGACGTCCACAAAGTAAACAATATTTGCGATTTCAATACGGTACTGTACGACTTATCCCTTAAACGATGCAACCACATCTCAGTGTAATTGTCGTGGAAGTTGGAGCCGTTCATTCTCCGTCGCGTTGTGCTAATGACTCTGTTGTTTCAATAAAGCCCCACTTCTTCAGTTCTCATTTATCTCACTACCTCGCAGTACAACCTCCAGCTTCATCACTATCAAGACTGCGAAATGCTGAAGTCCTGGTTGGCGACAGCGCTCTTAACTTTGCCCAGCGTGGCAACAGCACTCACCGCCGGAGAGAATAATGCATACGATTCCCAAGCTCAAGCCATCGTGGATGGCTTCTCGGCGGCCGAGTTGCTGGGACAGATGACTCAGCTCGACCTCAGCACTGTCATGAACGGTTCCACTCGTACATTAAACGAGGATGCGGTGCGCACCTTCGCCAAGATGAACGTTGGTTCGTATCTGAATACGTACTGGGGTGACCAGCCTGTCAACGGAAGCTACGGCTACAATGCCAGCGAGTTCCGTTCTCTCATCCAGCGTATCCAAGAGATCACCATGGAAGAGAACGGAGGTCACCCCATGATCTATGGCATCGACTCCATTCACGGAGCTAGTTACGTCGCTGGGGCCATGCTTTTCCCTCACGAGATCAATCAGGGCGCGAGTTTTAACCCTGACCTAGTTCACGAAGCTGGTCGTATCACTGCTCGCGACACCGAAGCTGCGGGTATTAGTTGGATCTTCGGTCCTATCCTCGACATCTCCCAAAATTCGCTTTGGGCTCGGACGTACGAAACATACGGTGAAGATCCGTACTTGGCTTCGGTGATGGGGGCCTCTTATGTCCGTGGACTGCAGAGCTACAACCAAACGGCTGCATGTGTCAAGCACTTTATCGGGTACTCAAAGACCCCCACCGGGCACGACCGTGACGGTACTTTGATTCCAGACTTCGATTTGGTCAACTATTTTATGGCTCCTTACAAGGCTGTTTTTGAGGCCGGTGCACTGTCCGTGATGGAGAGCTACACTTCAATCAATGGCGACCCGGTTGTTGCTAGCTCACGGATCTTGAACGACCTTCTTCGCTCAGATCTGAATTTCAATGGAGTGTTGCTCACGGATTGGAACGAAATCTACAACCTTCATGACTTCCACCGCGTCTCGGCTACCCGTGAGGAAGCCGTATCGACGTCTTTACAGCAGACATCGATCGACGTGAGCATGGTTCCTAGTGATACTGACTTCATTGAGTACGGACTGAATATGCTCAAGAAACACCCTGAACAAGAGGCCCGCCTGCGAGAATCGGTTAAGCGGGTAATTAAAATGAAGCTTCAGCTCGGACTCTATGACAATCCGGTGCCTGGTAAGGAGTTCGTGGACATGGTGGGTAACGACAAGGACAAGGAAGCTGCACTCGAAATGGCACGAGAATCCATTGTACTCCTAAAGAATGAGGACAGCGTTTTGCCACTGCCGAAGAGTGCCCAGGTCTTTCTCACGGGTCACTCGGCAGACAACGTTGGCTACCAGTGCGGTGGCTGGACGTTGACATGGCAAGGACACAATGGTAATGTGATGTTCCCTTACGGTGTCTCGGTCCGAAAAGGCTTTGAGAATCTGGTGGGAAATGACTCGTTCACATACTTTAATGGACTTCAGGTAAATGGTTCGATTTCGGATGCGGACCTGGCGAAGGCAGTGGAGCTTGCTAGTCAGCATGAGTACACCATCGCAGCCATCGGTGAGCCAAATTACACGGAAAAGCCTGGTGATATCGATGACCCTTCTCTTCCGGAGGGCCAAGAGAAATTCATCAAAGCACTTTCCGCCACGGGTACCAAGGTGATTGTGATCCTGTTTGGAGGTCGTCCACGTCTGCTTGGTTCGATCCCTGACAATGCTGCTGCCATCATCGACGGCATGCTTCCCTGTGAACTCGGCGGTCAAGCAATGGCTGAGATCTTGTACGGCGATGTGAACCCGAGCGGTAAATTACCGATCACATACCCCAAGGACCCTGCCAACATCGCCATCCCTTACAATCACCGCGTCACAACTCGTTGCATGTGGGACAACTGCTGGATGCAATGGGACTTTGGTGCTGGACTCAGCTACACCAAGTTCAACTACTCGTCCGTCACACTTGACAAGACAACCATCGCCAACGCCGACGATACGTTAACTGCCACGGTGACTGTCACCAACACTGGTTCGCGCGCCGGAAAGGAGACCGTCATGTTGTTCCTGATCCAGCCGTTCCGCAAGATTTCGGTGCCGGAGATGAAGATGCTCAAGAAGTTCAAGAAGATCGAGTTGCAGGCGGGGGAGTCCACGGATGTTTCGTTCTCGCTGTCGGCAGAGGACTGGGGTGTGTACGAACCTCAGATCGGCAAGGGTCTCAAGCGGATCGTGGAGGACAGCAAGTACGTCGTGGCGGTGAAGCCGGACACGTGGTGCGACGTGTACAATAACATCACGAACCCTCTGTGTGCGGAGTTCACGATCGATACGAGCAGCGGTGCGGGCACCGTTAGCGTTGATGTTCAGCTTTAGACAACCAAGTTGAGCAATGCATACTACATCGCTTCAAGAAACCATTTTTGTAGCTACACTCAATTTCAAAACTTTACGAACTTCTTTAGTAGAAATCTCTTTGCCTCAGTTTGAAGAATACAAATTCTGAGCTCTAATCCGATTGTTCTCTCAGTTTAATTCAACACTCTGAAGCTAAAGCTAAAGGCTGGTCCTAAAAGAATAGAACAATATTTCTTGATCTAAAGTTTAGAATTTTTTACACACAGCTATTTCCAAAAAAAAAATTTAACATCAAAAATGATTTGCAAATTTTGAAGCGTGTTAAATGTTTAGAAATGTGATTTTACAGATTAGGATCATTTAATGATACGACTCAGTCGAAATCCAAAAGTGCGTTATTAATTATCGGAAAAATATGTGATTTGATCTTTCGTGGCCAGAACTTGTTGTAGTCTGCGCGAGTTAGCGACGATCGAGCGTGACGTTCACCTGAGATACAGCTTGATGTTGTATCTTGATGGAAAGGCGAAAGCCCTATCAAAGAGTTGCGTATTTTAATAATAAGTTTTGATAAGTGATCTTCTATTTGGGCTAATTTACGGACCTGTAGAAGCCTTCTATAAAGTGAAACGTGCCTGTATGTTTGCCATCTGTGAGTGCTGCGCACATGTACAGTACTTGTTTGTGCCCGATCTTGCTGATCATGGTTAGATCTATGCTGTGAACCCCTATCTGTATAAGTTGGTGCTTATCTATTTCCAATGGCCGAGTTGCTATTGTGGTGAGAGAAGGAGTGGTCTGATGACGTGTTTATCTAGGCATGACTTAATACACTATAAATGAAACTGAACATGTGAAAGAGGGATTAGTGAACACAGCGACCCTATCTCACCACGAATCTTTGAACTCAACCGATAGTTGAAGCAGCTCTCAAACGTTAGCATGTACAGCATATGGATACGATTATACTACAGTACCGCAGATAATCAATCAACATGATTGTCGTCGGCCAGTCCAATCGGGAAGTCGTGGTGCGTAAAGCCTCTACTTCAGCTAGAACTGTTCGACAAGAGCTGATCCTGGAAGCTCACTTTCCATTTCCCCATTGCCTTGCAGTACAACACCAAGACTGGTTGACAACTTGTATCTTTCTGCCATGCTGAAGTGCAGGTTGGTAGCAATTGCGTCCATGGTTAGTGTGACAACAGCTTTGCCAGCTGGGGATTTCAGTTCCTACGATGCTCAAGCCCAAGCTATTGTGGACGGCTTTTCCACTGCTCAAGTCCTTGGTCAAATGACGCAACTCGACCTGAGTACAATCATGATTCATGAGGATAAATGGACTACTACTCGTACAGTGAACGAGACTGCACTGCGCGCTTACGCGAAGATGAACATCGGGTCGTACTTCAACACGAACTGGGGAGACAAGGCCATAATGGGAAGATACAGCTACAACGCCAGCGAGTTCCGTTCCCTTATCCAGCATATTCAAGAGGTCAGTATGGAAGAGAACGGAGGGCACCCAGTTATCTACGGACTCGACTCCATTCACGGAGCTAGCTATGTTTCCGGTGCCGTGCTTGTGCCTCACCAGATCAACCAAGGCGCCAGTTTCAACCCCGACTTGGTCTACGAAATGGGTCGCATCACTTCTCGTGACACCGAAGCCGCTGGTGCGAGTTGGATCTTCGGCCCAATCTTAGACATCTCGCAAAATTCGATGTGGGCTCGTACCTTGGAGACATACGGAGAGGACTCATACCTGACATCGATCATGGGCGCCTCGTATATCCGTGGATTGCAGAGTTACAACCAAACTGCTGCCTGTGTCAAGCATTTCCTCGGATATTCGAAGACCCCAACTGGCCACGACAGAGACGCAGTTAACATGCCGGATTTCGACCTGCTCAACTACTTCATGCCGCCGTACAAGGCTGCTTTCGAGGCGGGTGCATTGTCCGTGATGGAGAACTACGTCTCCCTCAACGGCGACCCAGTCGTCGCTAGTTCCAAGATTCTCAAAGATCTCATTCGAACAGACTTGGGCTTTGATGGCGTTCTAGTCACTGACTGGATGGAGATATATAACATGTACGAGTTCCACCGCGTTGCAAGCACCCGCCAAGAGGCGGTCTCGACATCTCTACAGCACACGTCAATCGACATGAGCATGGTACCTAGCGACGCAGACTTCATCGAGTATGCTCTCAACATGCTCGAGGAGCACCCAGAACAGGAGGCTCGACTACGCGAGTCAGCCAAGCGTGTCATCAAACTCAAGCTTCAACTGGGATTGTACGACAATCCAGTACCTGGTGAAAACTACGTGTCGATGGTAGGCAACAAGAAGGACGAGGAGGCCGCACTCGAGATGGCGCGCGAGTCCATCGTGCTCCTGAAAAATGAGGACGACGTTTTGCCGCTGCAGAAGGGGGCATCTGTGTTTCTTACGGGTCATTCCGCAGACAACGTAGGCCTACAGTGTGGCGGTTGGACTTGGACCTGGCAGGGCCACACGGGCAACGAGATGTTCCAGCATGGCATTTCCGTTCGGAAGGGTCTCGAGAACCTGGTCGGCAACAAGTCTTTTACCTACTTCAACGGGCTGCTCGTGAATGGCTCCATCTCGGATACAAATCTTACTAAGGCAGTGGAACTTGCCAGCCAGCATGAATACACCATTATTGCAATCGGCGAAGCTAACTACGCCGAGAAGCCTGGTGATATCGATGACCCTTCTCTTCCAGAAGGTCAGGTGAAGTATGTCGAAACACTTGCAGCTACTGGTACCAAGGTGATTGTGATCCTGTTCGAGGGTCGTCCACGTCTGCTTGGTTCGATCCCTGACAATGCTGCTGCCATCATCGACGGCATGCTTCCCTGTGAACTCGGCGGTCAAGCAATGGCTGAGATCTTGTACGGCGATGTGAACCCGAGCGGTAAATTACCGATCACATACCCCAAGGACCCTGCCAACATCGCCATCCCTTACAATCACCGCGTCACAACTCGTTGCATGTGGGACAACTGCTGGATGCAATGGGACTTTGGTGCTGGACTCAGCTACACCAAGTTCAACTACTCGTCCGTCACACTTGACAAGACAACCATCGCCAACGCCGACGATACGTTAACTGCCACGGTGACTGTCACCAACACTGGTTCGCGCGCCGGAAAGGAGACCGTCATGTTGTTCCTGATCCAGCCGTTCCGCAAGATTTCGGTGCCGGAGATGAAGATGCTCAAGAAGTTCAAGAAGATCGAGTTGCAGGCGGGGGAGTCCACGGATGTTTCGTTCTCGCTGTCGGCAGAGGACTGGGGTGTGTACGAACCTCAGATCGGCAAGGGTCTCAAGCGGATCGTGGAGGACAGCAAGTACGTCGTGGCGGTGAAGCCGGACACGTGGTGCGACGTGTACAATAACATCACGAACCCTCTGTGTGCGGAGTTCACGATCGATACGAGCAGCGGTGCGGGCACCGTTAGCGTTGGTGTTCAGCTTTAGACAACCAAGTTGAGTAATGCATACTACATCGCTTCAAGAAACCATTTTTGTAGCTACTCACACTCAAAACTTCACGAACTTCTTTAGTAGAAATCTCTTTGCCTCAGTTTGAAGAATACAAATTCTGAGCTCTAACCCGATTGTTTTACTACTTCGTCTAATCTTTCAGTTTAATTCCACACACAAGTTCACCAAAGCTCTACTGTGTTTCGTTTTGCTTCACCAATGACTTGATAATGGAAAACTCGTCATGAACTGTTCCAGTGGCGCTCTCTATCATCGTTAGGGTGAGGTTCGTCGGAGTCACAGACAATCTTGTGGTACTGTAGTGGGTGTTGTCCATCAGAAGAAGCCATATACCAAATTCCTTAAAAACTTCCTTAAAAGAGGCCGGTTTACGTCGATATATACCGTATCGATAATCAAATCTGAAATGGACACTCAGTTGAGAAAGGCTAATTTGTCGTTCTAAACCTAGAATCCTTGATCTTGCTGTGGTACTCCGACGACTTGTATATCATAACATCTCACCTACTACTCCAGAATACACTGCTCCACAAGGCTGCAATAAACGAAGCTTCTGGTGTGATCCATGTACCCTACAAACCGTATATTTTCTGCAGTTGGGACGTAAACGAATCTAGCTTATGCCTCGCCAATGGCGAATCGCCACCACCACTGATAAATCATCAATGATGTCGGAGCAGTGATGATGCCATCAGATGAGTCTGAAAGATATACTGAATGTACAATGGATCAAACGAACCTGTTCAACGTTTGAACTTCAAATCATCAATTCGTCTTTTACGGCTCGTTGCTAACATACAGTTCGCGTCGTAATCACCAAAGGTGATTCACCATCTCCTGCATTCACGATTTGAGTATTCGTGGCCGTTGTTTCTTACAGTCCATTGTGGCTGTAGAATATCCACCGCACCATTTAATAGCAGACGGTAAACCGGGTGTAAAAAAATGAGTGGACACCATTATGAATGAACATGTACAGTACCCACATGTATTAATAAAACTTGTAATAGTAGAAGGTGGGTTGAAGTGATCCTTCACGTACCGGCCTTTTTTAAGGGTTAAATAGTACAGTACTGCACTGTCGTTGTAAATAACCTTTTTAAAGTCACAATTTATTCAATAGGCGGAAACAAACTTCACATAAATTGTCAGAACCATCAGCTATCCACTTCACCGACTGATGCCAGACCTCTCTACGACAAGCTTATCTCATAAAACTACCCGTTTCATTTCACTCGCCGAAGGTAAACGAAGTTGGTAATTTTCAAAAAAACGCCTGTTTATGTCGGAAAATAGACATTTTTTAGAAACCTCGATGTGGACGGACGCAACAAGTGGAAGGACAAAACGCGATACCACAGTAGCAACGTTGTATTTCTTGCTGATGGGAACCCTAGCCGGGGACGTTTATTCAATGCTATGCTGAGTTTTTCTCACTCTTCCTTTTCCACTGCACGTCGCAGTACATCACGGGCGAATTCGTAGTTTGGAGTCCACCTGATGCTCCAGTCCTGGTTAGCTGCTGTTTGCTCTGCAACTGCCTTTGCGGTTGCAGTAGCTGCTGATGCCTACGATGCTAAAGCTCAAGCCATCGTCGACAGCTTCACGCCGGAGCAATTGGTGGGTCAAATGACCCAACTTACACTCAGCACCGTCATGGACGAAACCACCCGTGAACTGAACGAGACGGCGGTACGCTCATTTGCTCAGCTCCACGTTGGTTCGTACCTCAACACGTTTTGGGACAAACCGATCAACGGCAGCTACGGCTACAATGCCAGCGAGTTCCGCTCCATTATTCAGCGTATCCAAGAGATCAGCATGGAGGAGAACGGTGGCCACCCCATTCTCTACGGAATCGACTCCGTTCACGGCGCCAACTACGTGGACGGGTCGGTGCTCATGCCCCATCAGATCAACAGTGGCGCGAGTTTCAACCCCGACTTGGTCTACGAGGTGGCTCGCATCACTGCCCGCGACACCGAAGCTGCTGGTATTAGTTGGATATTCGGTCCTATCCTAGACATCTCCCAGAACACGCTTTGGGCTCGTACCCACGAGACGTTCGGTGAAGATCCGTACTTGGCTTCGGTAATGGGAGCTGCTTTAGTCCGCGGACTGCAGAGCTACAATCAAACAGCTGCATGCATCAAGCACTTTATCGGGTACTCGAAGACCCCCACCGGGCACGATCGTGACAATACTATAATTCCAGACTTCGACTTGGTCAACTACTTTTTGCCTCCTTACAAGGCTGCTTTAGAGGCTGGTGCACTGACCGTGATGGAGAGCTACACTTCAATCAATGGCGACCCGGTTGTTGCTAGCTCACGGATCTTGAACGACCTTCTTCGCTCAGATTTGAATTTCAATGGAGTGTTGCTCTCGGATTGGAATGAAATCTACAATCTTCATGACTTCCACCGCGTCTCGGCTACCCGTGAGGAGGCAGTTGCTACCTCTCTGAAACAGACCTCAATCGACATGAGTATGGTGGCTCAGGACACAGACTTCATTGAGTATGCTTTGAACATGCTCAAAGAAAACCCCGACCAGGAAGCTCGACTACGCGAGTCAGCCAAACGTGTCGTTAAAATCAAGCTCCAACTTGGACTGTACGACAACCCGGTACCAGGTAAGGAGTACGTCTCTATGGTGGCCAATGACAAGGACAAGGAAACTGCTCTGGAGATGGCGCGTGAGTCCATTGTTCTGCTGAAGAATGAGAAGAATGTGTTGCCTCTACCAAAGAGCGCGTCAGTGTTCCTTACGGGTCACTCGGCAGACAACGTGGGCTACCAATGCAGTGGCTGGACGTTCATCTGGCAGGGTTACAGCGGCAACGAGATGTTCAACAACGGCATTTCAGTTCGCAAGGGCCTCGAGAATCTGGTTGGAAACGACTCGTTCACATACTTTAATGGACTTCAGGTAAATGGTTCGATTTCGGATGCGGACCTGGCGAAGGCAGTGGAGCTTGCTAGTCAGCATGAGTACACCATCGCAGCCATCGGTGAGCCAAATTACACGGAAAAGCCTGGTGATATCGATGATCCTTCTCTTCCAGAGGGCCAAGAGAAATTCATTAAAGCACTTTCCGCCACGGGTACCAAGGTGATTGTGATCCTGTTCGAGGGTCGTCCACGTCTGCTTGGTTCGATCCCTGACAACGCTGCTGCCATCATTGACGGCATGCTTCCCTGTGAACTCGGCGGTCAAGCAATGGCTGAGATCTTGTACGGCGATGTGAACCCGAGCGGTAAATTACCGATCACATACCCCAAGGACCCTGCCAACATCGCCATCCCTTACAACCACCGCGTCACAACTCGTTGCATGTGGGACAACTGCTGGATGCAATGGGACTTTGGTGCCGGACTCAGCTACACCAAGTTCAACTACTCGTCCGTCACACTTGACAAGACAACCATCGCCAACGCCGACGATACGCTAACTGCCACGGTGACTGTCACCAACACTGGTTCGCGCGCCGGAAAGGAGACCGTCATGTTGTTCCTGATCCAGCCGTTCCGCAAGATTTCGGTGCCGGAGATGAAGATGCTCAAGAAGTTCAAGAAGATCGAGTTGCAGGCGGGGGAGTCCACGGATGTTTCGTTCTCGCTGTCGGCAGAGGACTGGGGTGTGTACGAACCTCAGATCGGCAAGGGTCTCAAGCGAATCGTGGAGGACAGCAAGTACGTCGTGGCGGTGAAGCCGGACACGTGGTGCGACGTGTACAATAACATCACGAACCCTCTGTGTGCGGAGTTCACGATCGATACGAGCAGCGGTGCGGGCACCGTTAGCGTTGGTGTTCAGCTTTAGACAACCAAGTTGAGTAATGCATACTACATCGCTTCAAGAAACCATTTTTGTAGCTACTCACACTCAAAACTTCACGAACTTCTTTAGTAGAAATCTCTTTGCCTCAGTTTGAAGAATACAAATTCTGAGCTCTAACCCGATTGTTTTACTACTTCGTCTAATCTTTCAGTTTAATTCCACACACAAGTTCACCAAAGCTCTACTGTGTTTCGTTTTGCTTCCCCAATGACTTGATAATAGAAAACTCGTCATGAACTGTTCCAGTGGCGCTCTCAATCATCGTTAGGGTGAGGTTCGTCGGAGTCACAGACAATCTTGTGGTACTGTAGTGGGTGTTGTCCATCAGAACAAGCCACTCTGGTGAAGGTGGATTCTTGTACGGAAAGAAACCCTCTGGGCCTCCTGCGGATCCTGCAATAACATACACGGGGGCCTGCGGGTTCTCATACGTTTTGGTATCGTTCGATACACCATCCATAATTGCACTACTGTTTGCTGTCGGATAATGACGCTCGTACGCATGAACGTGGCCCTGTAGTACGAGGTCCACACTGTACTTGATGAAGAGCTCTTCAAATGCTTCTCGCACATTGAGTGCCTCGTACTCGTTATTAGGTACGCCATCTTGACCACAAGAGCGAATTGTGTACATTGGACGATGCATCCCCACGATCACCCACGGCACGTTTTCGCGATTGGCGTCAGCAGCTTTTAGATCTTCTTCCAGCCACGTCAACTGATCACCGAAATTACCGTACACCCGATTTGTGTAGTACGCATTGCTTGGGGCGTTCGGGTAGTCTGTCTCGGACGAAATCGATGTAAAATGAACGGTGGCATATTCGAACGAATACCACATATTCAACACGCCACCGCTCTCAGGCGAAGGCATTCGAAATCGCGAGTTGAACGCCGAGTAGTTGCCAAGTTGGTCCTTCTTGCTTTTGGACAATAAGCACGTAGGTGAGTGACACTCTGCTTCGTGATTGCCTACGAGTACCATGTACGCCATTTGCCGCATAATATTGGTCATGGAATTCATGAATTTGTTGTACACTTGCTCGTAGTAAAAGCCAAAGGCGTTTTTCGCTGTGAGGAAGGCATTATCGGCGTAGGCTACATCGCCGAGGTGATAGATGAAGTCAACGTCATCCACCAGATTGTTCACGTACTTGTTGGTCGCCACAGAATTGTCGTCAGCACCTAAATCACCGTACACAGCGATCGTGAACGGACTTTGGTCACCACTAGCACGTGCTGTCGTGAATGAGCTCACCCCGCTTTGATAATGTTTGTTGTGCGTATTGCCGACCTTGTAGAAATACTTTGTGTTTGCCTTCAATCCATTTACAACCGCGTGGTAGCTGTAGAGTTCATAGTCATCGTCTTTGTAGTACGACTTGGTCTCTACCTTAGCATTGGTCACAGCCTTGAGCTTGGTTTCAGTCTGGCCAAGCCACACCATCGGGTCTTTGTCGAGCACGTATGTTGTCCAGGAGATCGCCATACCTGTACCAGCTTCTTCTCCTGCAAACGCTAAGTGGAGCTGTTGCGGCACTTTGGTCGCGTTGCTCGTGTGGGTCACTCGACATGCTTGGGACGGTGTAACATCACCAAACTCGTACTGTAGCGAGCACGAGTGCTCTGGCATACAACTGAGTGAAGACCATTCATAAACACACTTGTCGTCGTCCACAGCACTGCCTGACACGGCCAAGTCGTCATCGACCCTGAAAAAGTGCTTGAGTTTATCCACAATTCCATCTGACTTGGACGAGATGGCAGGGCACAAGGCAGCGGCGACCACAACACAGAGTGCTCGCATTGTTTGGAGCACTGGTGTGACCGATGTTACTCACCGCGCAAAATGCAAAGTGGTAATCACTTTGTATGTACTGGGGCTCAGTCCGCACATGGATAACAGGATGATACAGCGCATGTTGCTGCTGCAGATTCAGATGTCACCATCCCGCAGGTCATCTTCGACCATACAACCTGGTCCGTACAATAATGTAGACGGTCTCTAATACAAGTGTAGACCTGGTCTATCATGTCTGTGAACCTGTACGTGTACAGACGTGTGGTATGCCCCTCATACCGACATCTCAATTTGCAGTGAACCTACGAATTCCACGGTGCCGCGGCTGGAAATGAAGCGCAGATGCCAGCGCCGAGTTTACTTCTACTAGTATCTGACACTCGTCTCGGTAAAGTTCATGGTCTAGTTTCGATCAATAATGTCAGACTGGGCTGTTGTTATCCATTGTCATGGAGTTACTTATTCGACTGTGGTGGACCAAGTGTCCTAAGAAGTTTGAAGAGAAGCATGTCAGGAAGTTGTAGTACCTCCACGTCTCGATACACATACGTTATCTAACCATCTAAACTTTCTTCATTATCGATACTTAGACTACTACTCAAGACAGTTTGAGTTTGGGATTGCTAAGCGGAAGCCTTACCCGCCTTTTTAATGATGGAAAACTCGTCAAATACCGTGCCGGTGGCAGACTCGATCATCGTGATCGTTAGGTTCGTCGGAGTCGCTGTCAGAGTGGTGATGCCATAGTGCTCGTTGTCCATGAGAGCCAACCACTTCGGAGACGGAGGGTTCTTGAACGGATACAAGCCTTCGGAGTTACCCGCGATACCAGCAATAACGTGGACGGGTGCCTTCGGGTTCGTGTACGTTTTGCCATCTTTGGACACGCCGTGCATAATAGCTTTACTGTTTGCTGTCGGGTAGTGTCGCTCGTAGGCGTGCACGTGGCCTTGGTACACCAGGTCCACCTTGTACTTGATGAGCAGCTTTTCAAAGGCCTTTTGTACTTTAAGCGACTCATAGCTGTCGTTTGGCACTCCGTTGGCATCGCATGAGCGAAGTGTGTACAACGGTCGGTGCATACCGACAACGATCCAGGGCACATTGGCGCGGTTGGCATGAGCAGCCTTCAGATCAGCTTCAAGCCACGCCAATTGGTTTCCAAAGTTGCCGTAAGTTCGTTTGGTGTAGTATGCGTTGCTCGGTGCATTCGGGAAGTCCGTCTCGGACGAGATGGTCGTGAAATGCACCGACGCGTAGTCGAATGAGTACCACATATTCAACACACCACCGCTCTCTGGAGATGGCATTCGGAAGCGAGCATTGAAGGCTGTGTAGTTACCCAGCTGGTCCTTCTTGCTATCTGAGAGCAAACACGTAGGCGAGTGGCATTCAGCTTCGTGGTTTCCTACCACAACCATGTACGCCATGTGGCGCATGACGTTGGTGAGCGAGTTCATAAATTTGTTGAAAATCTCTTCGTAGAAGAAACCGAAGGCGGTCTTGGCTGTCAAGAAATCGTTATCGGCATACGAGATGTCGCCTAGATGGTAGATGAAATCTACTTTACCGACCAGATCGTTCACATACTTGTTAGAAGCCACTGAGTTCGCTTCGGTGCCCATATCGCCATACACCGCCACAGTGAAAGGACTATCGTCGCCGCTTGCACGTGCCGTCTTGAACGAACTCACGGCACTTTGAAACTTCTTGTCCGTACTGCTTCCCACCTTGTAAAAGTACTCGGTGTTGGGCTCCAATCCGCTCACAACGGCGTGGTAGTTGTACAATTCGTAGTCTTCGTCCTTGTAGTACGATTTGGTCTCGATCTTGGCATCCTTCACATGAGCCACCTTCGCTTCACTAGTGCCGATCCACACAGCAGGAGACTTTTCCAATGCAAATGTAGTCCAGGAGATCGCCATGCCCGTACCAGCCTCTTTCCCCGCGAAAGCCAAGTGGAATTGCTGTGGTACTTTAGTGTGGTCGCCTGAATTGCTCACACGACATGCCTGAGACGGAGTCACATCGCCGAATTGGTACTGAATCGAGCATTTGTCTTTGGGCTGACAGCTCAGCGAGGACCATTCGTACAAGCACGTTCGGTCATCTGTATTAGTCTGGTTGGTCTGGTTGGCCTCGCTGTTCGACCCTGTCGCGTCATCGTCGCTGAAAAAGTTTTTGATCAGAGCTCCGATATTGGCGGCCCTGACCGACGTGACGGAGCACAGGGCACTCGCGGCCAGAGCGACATTAACTGCAACGTGAGTCCGCATTGACTCGAGCGTATGGTGTCGTGTAGCTGGGAAATCGCTGAATGTGGTCCGTCCTTCGCTGTTCGGAGCGAGTTACACGATGGTAGGGGTCCCATCCAAAATCTGATCTCCACCATAAGCTCCTCGATCACCCTTTTCGCTGTTGATTAAGCACAAATAGAGGTCGCAGTACACACGACATCTCGCGTTAGAAATGCAAAGCAAGCAGGCCAACACGATGGTGCTGCAGGGGTTAACCTTCAGCAAGTCAAGTTGTACATGTATTAATAATGTACATGTAGTCGTCTTGACCAAGTGATTGTGGTTCAGACTTGCTCTGTACTACCAGCTGGAAGATGAGCACTCATGATGGAAGTTGAAGCTAGCGGACCAATTTACAGCGTAAATTTTACAGCAGCATAATCGGATGTTTCGAACCAGCAATCCGTTCTTACGAAGAATCTTGATGGATAGACAATGGTGGCAAAAGGATCATGAGAGTCGAATTACCAAACGATTCGATCATATTCTTGCCAAGCCCGTTGGCTTGCATCGTTCCGTTGTGGTGACCGGATTCTCGAGCAAAAGAACGAATTTCAACTGGTTGAAGGTCACGCAGAAATGTAATCATGGTAGTTCAGCGACCAGACTCTAGCTGACAATGTTATACATGTACATGTACTGGCAACTCCCTAGCTTACACTCACGAGCAATGTCTGGCTAGCACGAGCTCGTGTGTCTTCAATCGAGCTTCACGCTCAAAGCTTCCACTACAATAAACTTTGCAAGTAGGTTTGCGTAACGCGTGGCCCCATCATTTTTGTCAGCAAGTCATTATCTCACATCGGTGTTAATACTCCGTACATTTATTACAGTAATTACCAGAACAACAGCAAACCAACAGCGATGTGGAGAAGAATACGCTTTATTTTATACCACGGTGTCCAGTCTCCTATCCTTTCTTTTCTTGAGCCCCCAATGAATTTCCTGCCATCAGGGTTGTTCATATCGTCGCATTGTCGTCTTGTATTTGCCGAGAACTTGGCTGGTCTTTCACGATAGAAAATTTATCGCAGACAGTACCTGTAGCACTCTCAATCGTAGTGAGGGTCATGTTTGTTGGAGTGACTGACATGATGGTAGCGGCATAATACTCGTTATTCATAACGACATGCCATTTCGGCGACTTCGGGTGTTTGTATTTGTGGAGACCTTCCGGGCCACCCGCAGAACCAGAAATCACGTACACGGGCGCTTTCGGGTCCGTGTAAATCGCATCATCATCGGAAACACCATCCATGACTGCACTACCATTCGCCGTCGGATACTGCCGCTCATATGCATGAACATGCCCCTGTAGCACCAAATCCACCTTGTACTTGATGAACAGTTTCTCGAAAGCTTCTTGTACATTTAACGCTTCAAAATTGTTGTTTGGTTTGCCGTCAGCATCGCATGAACGGATCGTATACATCGGTCGGTGCATGCCCACAACGATCCACGGGACCTGGTTGCGATTGGCATGTGCTGCCTTGAGATCTTCTTCGAGCCACGCTAATTGATCGCCAAAATGGCCGTACACTCGATGCGTGTGATAGGCGTTGCTGGGTGCGTTTGGGTAGTCCGTCTCGGTCGACACCGTCGTGAAATGAACGGATGCGTATTCGTAGGAATACCACATATTCAGCATTCCACCGCTCTCGTTAGAAGGCATTCGGAATCGCGAGTTGAACGCCGAGTAGTTGCCGAGTTGATTTAACTTCTTGTTGGAAAGCAGACAAGCTGGTGAGTGACATTCAGCTTCGTGATTGCCAACGAGCACCATGTACGCCATTCGACGCATGATGTTGGTCATGGAGTTCATGAACTTGTTGTACACTTGCTCATAGAAGAATCCAAACGCAGTCTTCGCAGATAGAAAAGCGTCATCTGCGTACGAAACATCACCGAGATGGTAGACGAAGTCTACTTTGTCCACCAAGCTGTTTACGTACTTGTTAGTTGCTACGGCGTTGGCATCGGCGCCCATATCGCCATACACTGCGACCGTGAATGGACTTTTGTCGCCACTTTTGCGAGCAGTTGTGAATGAACTCACTGCACTCTGGAATTTCTTGGTTGTCGAGCTACCAACCTTGTAGAAATATTCTGTGTTGGGCTGAAGTCCCGTCACAACGGCGTGGTAGCTATACAGCTCGTAGCCGGCATCTTTATAGTACGATTTTGTCTGAATATTCGCATTATTCGCTTGAGCAACATCGTCCTCACTTGAACCGATCCACACTGCTGGATCCTCCTCCAGCAGAAATGTCGTCCACGAAATTGTCATGCCCGTTCCAGCCTTTTTGCCAGCAAAAGCTAAGTGGAATTGCTGCGGGACTCTAGCGGAGTCACTCTTATCGCTCACCCGACACGCTTCCGACGGAGTGACATCTCCGAAATGATACTGAATGGCACATGAAACCTCGGGTTTACAGCTTAGAGAAGCCCAGTCGTACACACAGGTACTGTCATCCACTGCATTGCTTGACGACGACTCATTGCTGTGATCGTGATGAAATAAGCCTTTCACCTTATCGAAAACACCGCTCGCTTCTGCTGAAGTAGTTGCACACAAAACACTTGCTACCACTGCAGCTCTCAGCGCTAAATGTACTCGCATCTTTGTGTGCTCACTACTCAGTGTGTTAAAGTGTAAGTGGCATTATGTTTGACAAACAGGATCGCTAGCACAAGGCACAATATGAGCCATAGTTATTGTTGCACATCCCATTAAACTTGCATCAGGCCCCCCGCCTCACCATGAGCCGGACAATTATGAAACTACAAGTACCAAAACAAAGAAACAAGGATGTTCCCTTCCATGTATCAAGCTCAAAGAGCGCAAAAAGAAGACAAGTATTATGTTGCCTTGAACGAATCTATTGCTTCGGCTTCACCTGATGGTGGAAAGTTTGGAACGACACCGGATCTTCACTCCTCGCTTGATCGTTTTAGTAGTTAAAACTTGTACCTTGCGAACACTTCCCCCAAAAATCGTCACATTCACTGTCTGATGCCAAAACTATTGTAAGCGTTTTGTTTTCAGCCCAAGAATAGGAAAACTATGAAAATGGAGTCGATCATGTGAGCGAGTTCAAAATCGTCCATAAACTTTTCATGCAGTACCAGACTAACTACCCGTACGCCACTTCCTCGCAGCAATATGGAGCGGGCTTTCATTCACGCGAGGAACAGCGACGTCGTCAGCAAGAATATTCCCAAGCCCTTGCACAGCAGGTAGCGCAACGAGAAGAACGAAAACGACGTGAACGTGAGATGGACAAACAGTATGGGAGACGCAACAGTAATTTCCAGAATCCGCCACAGCAAGTTCGACAAGAACAATTTGGACCACCAGAACGAGGGATTCTAGACGGACTGGGATACAATAATCCTCAAAATTCGAGAATGAGCTTTGCACGTGGTCAACCACAGCTCCATCACCAACTTCCTGGCCCAGAGCCACTTGACTATTCTGAACCTCCCAGTTACCAACCAAGACGATTATCCTACGCAGGACAAGCAATACAGCAACCTCAACAACCTCTGGTCAATAATCAAGACTTTCAAGGTGGATTTGGATTTACGGTTGGCCCGAATCAGCACCACCAACACCTGCCAATGCAACAACAAAACTGGCAGCAACAATTTGATCACAGCGGTCATCATTTCGCGCCTGGACCAGGGCCAAACATACAAGTTGGTTGGCCGCAACAAAATCCTCAACAAACGCAGACGAGAAACAGTCAATTTTGGCCAGGACAACGTATCGTCGAGCAAGCACCACCGATAGGGGTCTACGGTTCCCCACAGCGGCTCCAACACAATAATGTGCATCCTCAAGTAGAACCACCCAACCACTCGCAGATGCACAATGGAGGACGACGCAAGCAATCTGACATCCACAATGGAGGTAGAGGGAACTTTGACGATAATGAACAGCTTCGTCGTAAACTACAGCAGCAACAGGAGATGCAACTCGCACTAGAGCGACAAATTGAGGAAAAGCGACAGCAAAAACTGGAAGCTAAGCGACGACAAGAGGAGGAAGACCGTCGAGAGATGGAACGGTTTGAGGAAGACCAACGTCGCCAACGAGCTGAGCAGGAACGACTTCAGGAAGAAAAACGTCGGAAGGCTGAACTCGAACAGCAGAAAGCTGACCAGGCAGCTGCAGCAGTCGCTGCGGCAAACCAACAAGCCAAGCTCCAACAACAGCAGAAACTACACGCCCAGATCAACCAAGCTCAGTCTCAACATCCACTACCATTTCATCAGCAGCACAAATTCCAGCAGTTGCAACAGCATCAACAACAACAACAACCGGAACGTGCACCAGCGCCCAATCATTTAAAGAATCCGTTTACCAATTCCCGTGCTCATCTGTTCGAGGATCTGCCACCGCCATTATCACCTCAGCCTGACCCGATGCCTCCCAAGAACCAGTTTGCATTCTCAAACCAGAATGTGTCACCAGTTCGAGGTGATCGTCAGAACCTTGGGCGCAGTTT
Organism: Phytophthora palmivora; assembly: GCA_008079305.1. Taxonomy (NCBI): domain Eukaryota; phylum Oomycota; class Peronosporomycetes; order Peronosporales; family Peronosporaceae; genus Phytophthora; species Phytophthora palmivora. The sequence continues at coordinate 44,487 of VOQZ01002077.1, forward strand.
CCAGAATGAAAATTACACCGTAGGTCCTTCGGTAGACCCCGTGGATCTACGTCGTCAGTACGACAATATGAAGGAAGAGCTCAGGAAACAAAAGCAGCTCGTTGACCAACTACGACAAGCACAAGCCCAGATTCAGCATCAACAGCAACAACGTTCGCCTGCGAGAGCAGAAATTGGGAACATTCCGACACTTATGGACTTGGAGAAACTGCGCAACGAATTACGTGGAGAACTCGAGTATCGTGAACAACTTCATCGACAAGAGTTAGCATCTCTTAAACAAGAAAAACAACAAGAGCGATCACCTGAGTACTCACCTCGTCATTATCTTGACACGAAAAAATCTCTCGAGCTGCCAGTTCGAGATGTACCAAACAATGGTGAACAAATTTCGCGTCATCCGATTGACAACGCCCATGGTGCACACATTTCACGTGTAGAACCATATCACCAGCAGCAAAATTTCGCCATCGATAAACCACAGACTTCGCAAGTTGGTGTCGAGCATTTATCCCCCCTGGATGAAGCGCCGCTTAGTGAGAGTTTGATGTCCTTATCTGGCGAAAGCAAGTTTGTGTACTTCGACGGACGAGTTTCTGAAGATAAGCCAAAGGGTGGAGTTATTCGACGTAAGGAAATTGTAGAAGAAGAGCAAGATGGAGAAGTATTGGACGAACAAAGCAAATCACCGCAAACCCGACGTCCAACCAAGAAAAATCACTCACCAGTCAAGCCACTTGGAGTTAAGTCATCAATTGGTGCGACTGCATCGTCATCGTTTACTGGAAAAGAGAACCAGGAAGATGTTGACACTGATAGCGAAGACGACGATCACGAGTTTGTTGTGACACACACCACGCCTTCTCCGTCACACAACCGAACATTGTCATCACCAAGTCCTTGTAGCCGCCAGGCTGCTGCGATTAGCAACCGATACTCGAGGATGCCGTCCATATTGACTTCATCTACGAAAAATAATGTCAAATGGCGTCTTGAATCAATGGGCACCAACGACGCCAGTGACAGCGACGATGACCTCGATGCAAGTCTAGATGGTGAACAACTCGAAGCGCTTTTCCAGCGCAATGTTCGTCGGCATGAAATCCTCTTAGGCTTCCAAAACAAAATTCAACACGACTCAAAGCCACTCAAAGTCGACAAAACCCCTCACTCCAAAATGGCGTGGGCAGAACTGAACCAACAACTTCAGAGCAATAGACGAATCTCAATCTTTGAACACCAACAGAAGCTTAACATGAGCACTTCAAACGATCCAAAGTATGGACCAGCAATTGACCCCGACGACGAGGCCGCTTTAGTGGCATCTTCCCAGTGGATGGCATCTTCGCTCTTCCTACCCAAAGAGCAAGGCAACTCGAAAATCTAGCGTTGTGAACAAATAAAATGCCAGGCCATTCTGGTTTTTGATTGACACTTTAGCTACCACGCCCAAGTTGTCTATCAACTTCATGCACGCAAGCGATTCGGTCTCACTTGACTGTCATCCAATAACCCGGCTTACACAAAAATGAGCTCTACGAGCTCAAGCTTACCACCAATGGAGCCAGGAGTGCTGTCCGCGACTGTTGTCATCTCCCCAGTGACCGTTCCAGTAGTTGTTGCCCTGATTGTTCCAGTAGTTGTTGCTACCCTGGTTACTCGAAGGAGTAGCAGTGGTTGAGGCAGGGACCGTCGTGGTTGTGTCGGTGCTGGTCTGCGTGGACACCGGGGTCTCCGTAGCAACTGGAGTCTCTGTCACAGGGGCCACTGTAGCGGCGTTCTCATTATCGGTGTTGGAACCACCCGAGCTCGTGAACGGAGCTGAACCTGTCGAGGCAGAGCCAGGTAGACTAGAGAAAACAGTCGAGCCTGCTGTCGATGCAGAACTCGAGAACGGAGCAGAGGTTGCAGCTGCTTCCGAACCAGAAGTGGATGAGTGGACAGACACTGAGCCTGAAGATGAACCTTCGCAAGCCACAGATTTGGCCAGCAGCATGCTCACATCAGCGTAGCTCAGACCGATGCTGGTCACAGTATCCGCAGAAGGCTTAGCCTTAGGGAACCATATGAAGTCCGGGTGATCATCATCCGAGTCGTAGACCCACTCACCACCGATAATGTTTCCGCTGTCGTCCATCTCAAGCAGGTAGTAGTAGTAGGCGCCAGTCGTGTACGAGTCAACCTGGCCCGACGACACCAAACCACCATCCGTGTACGTCTCAAAGATCCAAGACAGACGCGTCTTCATGTACACAATGCTCTTGGCAGCAGCATTCCACGGGTACTCCTCGAGACCGTAGAAGGTGCTCGCAGCTTCTTCCGGAGTCATTTCGGTCTGCTCGTACACCTTGAAACCCCGGACGGGTTGGTTCCACACCTCTGACCCAGCAGTGACATCAGCAATGAACGTGGCGTTGAGCTTGCCAAGTAAGTTAGCAGCAGCAATGTGAAAGTAGGCGGGGTTCAGATCGCGGTATGCGTCGTTGGAGTGACGGCCGTACTCATCCTCCGAGTCAGTACCTCCGTTGTATCGAGTGCCTGTGAACACTGTGGAGACGGTAGCGCCATCGTACACATCCGACAGCAAGGCCTTGATATCCAAGGGCTGGAAGGTCACACCGTTGTAGGTCACAGCGCAGTTCGGCTCCTCCTCGAGCATGGCAGCTGGAGTCCAGGCGTGGCAGATGCCGTACCACGTTGGGATGCAGTAACCCGAGCTCTGACCAGTACGGATGGCACACGAACTACCGTCCGTCAGAGACGAGCAGTCACTGTCAGACGAGCAAACCGTGTGGCTGCTCATAGAGTCGATGCCGTTGTCCTTGGACACCTTGTCCATGAAGTCCGTCACGTCCAGACCAAAGGCTGTGGCGTATTTCTCGGCTGCACTCGGCTCACCCGGACTCCAGATAACGTTGATGCTGTCCTGGTACGTAGGCCAATACGGACCAGGCCATGGCGACGGAGTGTGAACACCGACGGTAGGAAGATTGGCCAAAGTCATCTCCATCGACGTGCCGAAGTAGGCCTCGAGCTTGGCAATGTCCTTGTTCGAGTTGGACTCGAGCTGACGCTTCTGCTTGATCTTCTCCTGCAGTCTGCGGCCGGACATGGGGGCGTGACGCAGCTTACGACTACTCTGGTCTTCCCAGCCCGTAGCGCAGTTGGGTTCCTCCTCTGAAGCTCCGCCAACATTGGACGAAGTGGTAGGAGCCGTCGTGGTGGAAGTCACCACACCAGTCTTAGTCGGAGAAGCAGTGGTGGCCGTTGTACTACCCGTCTTGCTAGGCGATGTGGTCGACGTGGTGTCTTCATCGGAGGACCCGGCCACACTAGTCAAGGTGGTAGGAGCCGTTGTAGTTGTCGTGACGCCGGTTTTACCAGAAGTAGTCGAGGTGGTATCTTCATACGTCGATGCGGTTGACGTCGTCGGAGCTGTCGTGGCCGTCGTAATGTCCGTCTTTCCAGGCGAAGTCGTTGATGTGGTCTCTTCATCGGACGATCCAGCAACGCTAGTCGACGTGGTAGGAGCTGCTGTGATCGTGGTGACACCAGTCTTGCCAGGAGAAGTAGAGATGGTTTCCTCATCAGTCGATCCAGCGACACTGGCAGAAGTGGAAGGAGACGTCGTGACGCCAGTCTTGGAGGGCGAAATGGTCGAGGTAGTCTCTTCATCCGATGATCCTGCAACGCTGGTCGAAGTAGAAGTCGTATCCGTCTTAACACCGGTCTTGGTGGATGTCGTGGTGGACGTCGAAGTGGACGATTGAGAGACGGTTGTGCCAGTCTTCATGTGTGTCGTGGTCCCACCTGAAGACGAGGTGGTGGACGTCTGGGTCGTAGAAGTGGTTGACGTTGAAGTGGATGTCGTGGTGGTCGTCGTGTACGCATCTTGGTCAGCTCCTGAGGCTGGGGTGGACTCGGACAGGACAACGGTGCCCACCACAGTGGAGACGGCTTCCGTGGGTGCCGTGGTCATGTTGGCCAGCAGCTCCGTGTAGGTGACCGTCACCGTTGAGATGGTCGTGATGTCCGGCAACGTCGGGTCCACCTCGACAGTGAAGATGCAGTCTTGGTCGGCCACTTCGGCACCCCGGGCCGGAAATTTACTGCTGATCTCGTCCGTCGTACCGGAGGTGGTCACTGGGTCGTAGTAGAGCGACGTGGCCGATGCTTGCTGCATCTGCATGGCAACGACGGCCACAGCCGCCGAAAGGAGGTAACTGCGCGGTGTGTACACCATGTTGGCGTCCGTCCAGGAACTGAAGCTGCCGTGTGCGTCAACCTGGAATGGAAGTGGGTAATTTCCTCTGCAGCGAGAAAATTGGGGAATGACCTCCTCTACCAGCAGCTCGTGCTCTGATCCAGCACGTGAGACCGGCCGGTCTCGGCAGTCGGAGCCAGCATGACATCTTGCCTGGCACCGTTGGACGTCCCCCACCAGCTGGTGGCGGCCTCACATGGGATATGTACTCTACGCCAGCACAGCTGTGGGGCTCGCCTTTGCCGTCTGAATCGCGTAGCCTTCTAGCCATCCGCTGGTTGCAGCCAGCGTTCCGTTCGAGGTGGCAAGTAATCGAGGTGAGATGGCAGTGCAAATACCTAAAATTCTCCATCATGGACGGCGCACTGGCGGTTAATTTGGGAGGAATCACTAGTGCTGTGTCTATCGATGATGCTGTCGGCATCGGGAAGCTCAACGCAACGTGACGGTGAAAGACACGCTTGATGTTCATCATGACAGACTCCAAAAACCGGCCAGATGTTCAATAGTGAAAGCGTAGTTGATATTAATAACCTTCTTAAATTGATATAAATATTGAGCATGATAATAAATAATAATAGAAAAAATTCGATATTATCTTCAAACATTATATACTTATATCATAGTATATTAACACACACTACTGTACGTATGCGGATTTTCGTTTCGGTGAAAGGCACGCTTGATGTTCATCTTTATAAAGTAATGCTCAATTCACTGCGCAATAGAGTGTGGAGTCCACAGTGGACGCTAGGCATCGGATGGATTTTGATCGCTATTGAGAACTAACGCGATAAGCTAGAACTGTATGAGGACTGAATGAGCTACATGTAATGCGGCTGGTCAACAACTCCAGCGCCGTGAAAACCCGTTGTTGGCTGCCGTTGCCCTCCTTTCTCTATTTGGTAAAGGACGACGGAGTCCTGCCTCACGACACTAGCAGGATCAAAAGATGCATGACATCGATCCAAGGAGTTGTAGATGACTCGCAGTTGGAGACGTAGAGATCCCGTCTATATACAGGTAGTAGAGAACTGCGAGGGCGTCGGTGAATCGCTGAGACGCGGACAAAAGTCCAAAGCTGCAATCGAACGATACGAGGTACAATGCTGCGAACGTCAAAATCCGTCACTCACCAAGTCTAGCATTTGGTAGAGAGATGTACACTATACAGTACTTCCACGAAACCAGCAGCCGTTCTGAGTATATCACCCCACACAGTTCCACCAAGCGGAGAATATTCGCCATGCTTGCCTTGTATGAACCTACGACAGAACAGTCTGGAGCGTAAATATTGAAATGAGGCACGTAGTTCCATGCTACCAGCGGGAGGTGGCATCACTTGATGCAATAACAGCAGGGTTCAACGTCGCGGTATTTACCGTACCAGCAACTTTCTACTTCAACAGATTACACTTGAATTAATTGAGTCTGCTGTTTTCGCTGGTCGTCGGAGAGTATGCAAAGCCTGACCTGGGACCAAAATTCGGTTCAAATGCATGTATCACTTTATTGATAGGGACATTGGACTCCACTGGTATGGTACATCTTCACCGACGAGGAGCACGATGCTGTAGAGACTGATGACCTGCGTATAAAGCATGCACCTGCATTCGTTTCGCTCTTCTGACTCAGATAGGTAGCAGATTTACAGGGCGTTATTAACTTTAAGTAGATATGCTGTGATGCTGCTAATGTCAGAGACCGAGGAGTGCCCGTCAACACTTTTGCTGAATACCGCCATGAATGTAGTGACAGCAATCAATTATTGAGTGAACCTATAAGGCACAGCGAGGTATATACTTCGAATATTACTGCTATCATCAGCATATAAATCTGACAAGGGCACGCAAATACTCCTGGTGTGTTGCTTCTTTTAACTGTGTGCTGTTGCAGAGGCAATAATAATAAGTGAAAACTGTAATCAATCCGTCCTAAAACACGATGCATTCTGGGTTCCCGCAATAAACACGGATGAAATCTGTAAGTTCTTAGGTAACAAAGGTGTCTTCACAGCTCGAAATCCGTAGACATACCAGACAAAGACGTCGTTGCAATTTAATGATATAGGAGAGCAGCACCGATTTGAAAACGGTGACCACTGGGTACCTGCTTCGGGGTCATGTTACGAACCTCACCCTAACTGTGATCGAAAGGACTTTGATGAATTTTGGATTAGCAACTAACTGCCTAAGCAGTAGCTTTTGGCTTATCGGTAGAGCTTTTAGCATACTGCAAGCAATAGCTCTGACTCAGGGGATATACCTAGCAATGCCATGATCCTTACTGCTACAATAATACAAGATCTACTCAATTTTTATCTAAGACCTAGCACTTGATAGAGGGTGTTCTCTGGATATTTATTATCCAGAGTTTTAGGTGGGATCGCAGACCGTCTGGAAACTTGTATAAATACATAGATCAGTACATATCGTAATTTAACGAAACTTCACTCTCTATTACAAAGAGTCACAAACGGTCGGGAAATCGAATACCTGTCCTCATTTTTATCACGAACAGGTGAATGTTGACCCATCCGGACACTAACAACCTTCGTACGACCTAACAATAAGTAACATTCGTGCAGCATTCACGTAACATCAACGGGACCTGATGGTGAGCTAAAAACAGTTCTTGTGGCGAAGGAATGGCGATTGGCTCGATGATCCAGTGCACGAAAAACGTAACAAGCCATTTCAAGCCGAATGGCTCTATTGGGACTGTTGGTGCAATTACGCTAGCTAAAAATGATGATATTGAAGTGCGTGTCGTCGATGGAATTGAAGAGCATCAACACTCTCTATCTCCTGATGTTGTGTTCGTCATGCTTAAGGATTATTCAGATTGCTCCTTTCACCCGGAGCTCCCATCCGGGGTTGTTCCTGTCTGCCAACGAAACGAGAGAGGAATCAGCGTGAAATTGCCAGATCGACAGTTCTCTGTATGTATACGTCAAGTGCCGTTGGTACATGCATACTCTCTCACTACGGAAAAATGCCAAGGTTTCACTGTTGACAGAATGATACTTGCTCCACTTCGACATCCAACACGACGTTCACCACAACGATCATCATTTTATGTTGCGGTGACGCGGGTCAAAGCTTTACGTCAGCTTTATCTCACGACGCCCCTTACAAAGCAGTTTCTGGAGTACTTAATTCCAAGTCAAGACGCACTTCGAGAGAGCTTGAGACTGCAGGCAATGGATTTATAACACTGGCACCAAAAATCTGTCTCTAAGTATTTCAATTGCTAAATTTCTAATGCATGTTATATAAGGCTTCATGGAGGATGTTTTGCTAACAAATTTGTTCTGTAAAACAGGTCGGTATAAATATCCAGAGCTTCTCCGGGCAACGCACGGCATTAGTTTCCAGATAACGGTATGTTTGATTGAGACTCAAGCCGCGAAGGCATTAGCTCCACTGTCATATCATCACATATGCAAGTGATTCTGTTTCACTCTTCATCATTTAAAGCATTCCTTCGTCAGCTCAGATTGGCTGTGTTGATGATGAGTGCTTTTACCACCAGTGGAAGAAAGACTGGTACCACTGGCGCGGGTGCTCCTGATGCTCGAACTGCTGTTGCTGTTGCTGTTGGTACTGTTGGTACTGTTGCTGTTGCTGCTGGCGATGGTCTTCGCTGTCATCCTGGTGGTTGTTTCCACCCTGGTGTCCACCCTGGTTTCCTCCCTGGTTTCCACCTTGGTTACCACCTTGGTTGCCACCCTGGTTGTTGGTAGGAGTAGCGGTGGTCGCCACAGGGGCGGCCGTGGTCGAGGCCGGGGTACCGGAGTTTGTGGTCGTAGCAATCGGAGTCTCCGTAGCAGGGGCCTCAGTTGTTGGGGCCTCAGTAGCCAAGCTACCGGCGTTCGAACCAGTCGAGCTCGTGGCAGGCACATTCGTGGCAGAACCTGCTGAACCCGTCGAGGCAGAAGCAGAGCTCGTCGCTGATCCCGAAGTCGAAGCGGCAGTGGAGCCAGAGGCTGAAGCAGAAGTCGAAGCCGACGAACCAGCCGAACCCGAAGCAGAAGCAGAATCAGAGCAAGCAACCGACTTTTCGAGGAGCATGCTCACATCTGCGTAGCTTAGACCAATGCTGGTCACGGTGTTAGCAGCAGGCTTGGCCTTGGCGAACCACAGGAAGTCCGGGTGGTCGCTGTCCGAGTTGTACACCCACTCACCACCAATGATCTCACCAGCGTCGTCCAGCTCCAGAAGGTAGTAGTAGTAGTTACCAGTCGTGTATCGGTCGATCTCACCAGAAGAGACCAGACCACCATCCGCGTATGTCTCGAAGACCCACGACAGACGCGTTTTCACGTACACGATGCTCTTGGCGGCGGCATTCCACGGGTACTCCTCGAGACCGTAGAAGGTCTGCGCAGCTTCCTCGAGAGACATGGCAGTCTGCTCGTACACCTTGAAACCACGCACGGGCTGGTTCCACACCTCAGCGCCAGCAGTCACGTCAGCAACAAACGTGCTTTTCAGCTTGCCAAGAAGGTTGGCAGCGGCGATGTGGAAGTAGGCAGGGTTCATGTCACGGTACGCGTCGTTAGTGTGACGGCCGTACTCGTCCGTGCCGTCATCACCACCATTGTAGCGAGCACCAGTGAACACCGTCGAGACCGAAGCACCGTCGTAGACGTTCGAGATTAGTCCCTTGATGTCCAGAGGCTGGAACGTCACGCCATTGTACGTCACGGGGCATTTTGGCTCTTCTTCAATGATAGCAGCCGGAGCCCAAGCGTGGCAGATGCCGAACCATGTGGGGATGCAATAACCCGAGCTCTGGCCGGCACGGATGGCACAGGCACTGCCATCATTGCGAGAGACGCAGTCGTTATCTGACGAGCACTTAGTGCGCTTGCTCTGCGAGTCGACGCCATTGTCCTTGGACACCTTGTTCATGAAATCGGTCGGGTCGAGGCCGAAAGCCGTAGCGTACTTCTCAGCGGCACTCGGTTGTCCCTGGCTCCAGACAACATTGATGCTGTCCTGATAGGTTGGCCAGTACGGGCCAGCCCATGGTGAAGGTTCGTACACGCCTTGAGTAGGCAAATCCTTCAAGGTCATCTCCATCTTGGTGCCGAAATAAGCCTCAAGCTTGGCGATGTCCTTGTTCGTGTTGGCTTCAAGCTGACGCTTGGTCTGCAGCTTCTCTTCAAGAGCATGACCGGACACGGCAGTGTCACGGAGCTTGCGGGTAGGCGTGGTTTCCTCCCAACCTGTGGCGCAGTCCTTAGGCTTGCTCTTGTCAGCGTTGCCCTGCACCGGCGTTGTCGGCGTGGTCGTACCGGTCTTAGATGGCGTGTTGGAACCCGTCTTGGACGGAGCAGCCGTCACCGTCGACGTGCCAGTCTTAGTCGTGGGTGCGGCCGGCGTGGTCGAACCCTGAGTTGTCGACGTAGAAGGCGAGCCTGAAAGCACATACGCATCCTGGTCGGCATCATTGGTCGGAGTATCCACCGAAACCACAACCGTGCCCACCTTGGTGTGCACAGGTTCGGTAGGTGCCGTGGTCAAGTTGGCCAGCAAATCCGGGTACGTCACCGGTACCGTCGAGATAGTGGTGATGTCCGGCAGCGTGGGGTCCACCTCGACTTCAATGGCACAATCTTGGTCGGCAACGTCAGCACCGAAAGCAGGGAACGCGTTGGTGATCGTGTCCGTTGTCTTTGAGACGGTGAACGGCTCATAGTACAAGGACGCGGCAGAAGCCTGCTGCATCTGCAACGCCACGGCAGCTACGGCTGCGGAGACAAGGTACGTGCTGGGCGAGTAGACCATGGTGCAAAGAGAGTCGATCTAGAGATCCGGTACAGTAGGGTAGCGCGTCAACCTGGAACGGAGGAAGGCTGTGTAATCTTCTCGACGCCGAGAAAATTGGGGAATGACCATCCTGCAGCTCCCGATTGCGTGGTTCTCCGCGGAGATATCCATGTAACGTGAGATTTGTAGCAAGAGAGTAAGCGCAAAGCAACGCTGAGGCACCGAAAAGGCTAGGCGGCAGCAAGAGTTCGGCAGCAAAGGTGGCCAGCGCCGGCTTTGCGTCTCGCTGTCCGCACGCCACTTCACCTGGTTCGGTCTCTCGTCGTGAGATTAATTTTCGCTATGTGTGAATCCGTGCAAAACGCGTTCGAGATCGTGTGTAACCTGCGAACGACGAGCTTCCTCTTCATTTCTTCCCACTCTTTGCAAACCAGCCGGCAGCTCTCTGATGTTTCGGTGACGACGGCAGCTTTGAACCTACGGAGCCTCCCTCCGTCGGAGGTGTCCGAACGAAATGTCCACATGAAACCGGCACGTGCCGGTTCTTGGCCACTCAGTCAGTGTGAAGCACAAACGGCCACGAGAACATTGCACATGTACAGTTTGTTTATAGTACAGTTTTCTGCAGGAGATGTGGCTTGACGGGGCATCAGCGATCGCATCGGCGACCACTCGAACTATCAGATCTGTCGGGCCGTTGAGAATGAAATATGAGGGAAATCCACTTTGAAATGGTAGTTCGCTTGCAGGTTTCACAGTTCACCATCGCATTGTATGCCTGGTGGCATCGTCCCTACATGATTTCGACCGTGGCAAACCTGCTCGAACGCGATGATCTTCGTCGCATGCCTATCCTGGTTGAACTCCAGATTAACGTTCATCTTGCAATAGAACAGGAAGCTTTTCTTGCACCTTTACATCACGATCATTACAATGTAATTCGAGTAATAACTCTTTTTAGTTTTACCAGGCTAACACTTTTAAGTGTTAACATTTAAAATACATTTGTACAATTTCAATTACTGTACACATTGCATGTACATCAAAGCTATCTTTTAGCCTCGCCTTTGATTCGAGAAGTTCCGGATTGCTGAGTCAGCACCTCCCAGCTGTACCGCGGCACATGATTCGGGCGCAACCATGCCAAGCAGAAGAACAAATATGCGTTTCAAAGTGGATCTACTGCAGTCATCTGTCATCGAGGCACACATTGTGGTTGCTTTCCAGCAGGTGATTTCCCAACACCGGACCATTTGATCGACAATTACAGTGGTACAGACAGAACTCCCAGAAATGATTCTCTATCAATTGATATGGCGCAATAAGTGATAATAATCTTCAAATCTGGGATCCACCGTTTTCACAAACAGTGCTTTTGTATACTAGTTGATATTCTCTCTTTAAGCTAATAATTGATCATTCCCGCAGACGATTATTAAGAGCTTAGACCGGTTTGAAGTGCGAAGTGATCAGCTCCTGCTTTTTGTTTGCAAGCTTCTTCAGGTTATACTCGAAGATCCATTTGCTTAAGAAGCTTTTCGTCATACTTACAGCACATTTCGTCTCGTTTTCACTCGACAGCCTACGCATGACGACACTGACAGCTGCAGCAAACTCTTCATCGCTTGGAGCGCCTTCCAGTAGAGAATCGGGTGCGTTGGTCACTTCTTCTGCTTCCTCATAAGCATTCTCTGGGCTTGGTATCACAAAATCTAACACTGCATCATCAGAGTAAGCAAAATGCACTTCATTTTCTCCCGTTGGGTTGAGAATATCATCAATTGAGACAGCATTGGTCAGGTTGAGAGCGTTGACAGCAGCCTGGATGTCAGCTACAGAATCAGCCATGGAGCGCTTTACACTTAATGGATACACACTCGAGCTAGTAGAAAAGTTGCAGGAGAAACCACATTTTCGCCAACAGTTTGCTACAGTATCGGGAGAAACCTCGCTCCACGCCGTCGCAACCCACTTCATTGCTGTCAGAATGTCCACCTTAAACCAGTTTTTCTGTTGCAGGTCAGCTACTTCCAGTGCGTGCATGAGATGAAAACGCCGGTAGTGAGCTTTAAAACAAGCAATGATTCCCCCATCTAATGGCTGTAACACAGCCGTCGCGTTAGGAGGCAGTAAAACCACCTCGACATGGGTAAGCTGGACATCAATGTGCGACGGAGCGTTGTCGATTAGTAGCAAAATCTTACGGTCTTGGCGAGTCATTATCACATTAAGTTTCTGAATCCAGTGGCGAAATATAAGAGTAGTCATCCACGCATTTTTGTTGGCATAATAGTGTAAGAAGCCCAGCTCTTGAGCCGATTTTTTATTGAACGCACGAGGCTTCTTTGCATGGCCAATGAATAACGGTTCGAGCATGCTCGAACCAGTCATGTTCGTCGCCAAACCCACCGTAATCCGTGCTTTGTCTTGCTTGACACCACGTGCAGCTCGATCTGGCACTCCAACTGTATAGCGAGGTGCACTTCTGTAAAAAAGGCCAGATTCATCAAAGTTAAACACATCATCCGGATAGTACTGGTCCAGCTTCTGCTGAATTCGAGCCAAGAACGCTCCTGCTACCTCACTATCGGCACTAGCTGCCTCACCATGTAGTCGGATATGTTTGAAGTCGTGTCGTTTCTTGAAGGCTCCTAGCCACCCAGCAGAGAAGGACAAGTCCTTTGTAGCTAGCCCACGTTCCTTTAGAGCGTCAAAAAGCTGCCGGCCTTTGGCTTGTATGAGCTCATCCGTTATGGGGATGTTGTCTGCCTGTTTGGAGTGCACCCACAGAGCTAGAGCGTCATCAAGTTCAGGGTAAGTGACAGCACGGTTCGTTTTGCGGGTCGCAGATGTAGTTGGAGCTGGTTTGTCCTTGTAAGCGCGTAAAATATTGGAGATGGTTGCCTGTACTGGCGCCTTGGCAAGGTTAAACTTTGTTTTTGCCCACTTTGCGAGCTCAATCTGCATCATTTTAGGCTCTCGCTTACGTTTCTCCGCTATCTGGTACTTCTCGCTCTCAGTCAAGTTGCCCTCGCGCAGAGTTCTTGTCTTGGTGGGCATCTTCGCTACGACGGTTTGCACTCCTGTTTGCGTCTGTCGGTTGCAAAACCCACTGGCTCCGTTGTATGTGTGGTCCACACTACATTCTATCAAATGATAAATCTGCTACTGTTAATAAATGATACACGATTTTCAGTCCACGGTGATAATCATTTCTGGGAGTTCTGTCTGTATATGTATGCTGTATGGATTCCTTTCCTGAACTACAGTTGAAAGTCATATTTGACTTTCATCCCGTTATTAATTCGCAATGAACTAGTTGTAGACAGTACCTGCTGTAGTATTCGATATGCTGAAGGAAAGCATGTCGTGGTGAAATTGGAATACATTGACCGTGCCAAATAAAATCCTGATTAAAAGGAGCATTGCTTGTCACACTATTTGATCTACCCATGGAACCCTTCCGAGCGCAGATTGATATCTAGTCACAGGGCGAGAAATTGCTTTAGGTACCTGTATTGTGTTCCCATATGTCTTGCACGCAATCCACGTTTAATACCGGCTTGACGAGCCAAGGTTCCAAGCAAAGTCTACTTGTGTAAGCTCATTCTTCAATTTTCTCGTCCTCGAGAGGATTACTCAGTTCGTTGGTACAAGTCGGCGTCCCCCATAACATCGACAGTCTCCTGTTACAATCATGGTCTATTCGCCAAGCACGTACCTAGTTTCTGCCGCCGTGGCTAGTGTGTCCCTGCAAATGCAGTGCCGTCTGCGGCGTCACTATATTACGAACCTTTCACCGTTTCCGATACTGTGAACGAGATCAGTAGCGATTTCCCTGCATACGGAGCCGAAGTTACCGACCAGGATGCCGCCTTCGAGGTGGAAGTGGACCCCACCCTCCCCGACATCACCAAAATTTTGACGGTACCAGTTACGTTTAAGGATCTACTGGCAACTTCGACGGCGCCAACGGAGCCTGTGTTCACGAAGGTGGGCACAGTTGTCATGTCAGAGGAGACTCCCGCCATTGATGCCGATCAGGATTCGTACATCGACTCGACCACGCCGTCAACTGAAGCCGGAAAGCATGCCAAGACTGGTGTGAAGGACTGTGCTACCGGATGGGAGACACCCACGATCGACACCCAACTTCAGGAGAAGATTGAGAAGAAGCGTCGGCTGGAGGCTAACACGAACAGGGATATCGCCAAGCTCGAGGCCTACTTCGGCACTAAGATGGAGATGACGCTGGCTGACCTCCCAACTGTGGGTGTACACACACCGTCGCCGTGGGCTGGACCGTACTGGCCGACCTATCAGGACAGCATCAACGTTGTTTGGAGTGAGGGACAGCCGAGCCCTGCTGAGAAGTATGCCAAGGCTTTTGGTCTCGACGTGACGGATTTCATGGACAAGGTGTCTAAGAATAATGGTATTGATTCCCGCACTGGCCACAGGAAGTGCACGAAGGACGGCGATTGCTCAACCCTCAAGGACAACAGCGCTTGCGCTATTCGTGCTGGCAAGACCTCGGGCTACTGCATCCCGACATGGTTTGGTCTCTGTCATGCATGGGCACCGGCCTCCATCCTGGAAGCTGAGCCTAACTGCCCTGTGACGCACAATGACGTGACATTCCAGCCTCTTGACATCAAGGCTCTGATCTCGGACGTCTACGACGGAGCTTCGGTCTCGACAGTGTTCACCGGCGCTCGTTTCAGGGGCAAGAACGACTCCACAGACGAGTATGGTCGTCACACCAACGTAGTTTACCGCGATGTCAACCCTGCCTTCTTTCACATTGCGTCTGCCAACATTCTGGGCAAGTTGAATGCCACCTTCGTGGCTGATGTGTCGGCCGATGCGGAGGTATGGAACCAGCCCGTGCGTGGTTTCAAGGTGTACGAGCAGACTGCCATGTCTCTCGAGGAAGCTGCGCAGACCTTCTACGGGCTGGAAGCGTACCCGTGGAATGCTGCTGCCAAGAGCATTGTGTACGTCAAGTCGCGTCTGTCGTGGATCTACGAAACGTACACGGATGGTGGCCTGGTGGCCTCTGGCCAGATCAATCAGTACACCACCGGCAAATACTACTACTACCTTCTGGAGCTGGACGACGCTGGTGAGATTATTGGTGGTGAGTGGGTGTACAACTCCGATGATGACCATCCGGATTTCATGTGGATACCGAAGGCCAAGCCTGCTGCTAACACCGTGACCAGCATTGGTTTAAGCTACGCAGATGTGACCATGCTTCTTGAGAAGTCGGTCGCTTGCTCTGACTCTGCTGGATCGTCGGCCCCTCCTTCATCGACCGGTGGCTCTGAGTCTGCTAGCTCAGCTGGCGACTTCACGAACGCACCGACAGAAGGACCGACGACGACGAGTGCTTAGCACCGAGGTTGTATTTTTTGCAGCTCCTTCTTCATTTTGCCAAGAACTTGTAGCTGTACAACGCCAAATACATGCAAAATGCTAAACACACCTCGGTACGTGTAGCACCATAAAGGCCAGTCAATCCAGCCGACGGCGTCAGAATATTCTCTGGATTTTAACCCAAACTAACTTCGATACTAATTCTCCGGAACCCAAAGTAACATTCTCCATACTGACTCAGTTCTCAAAACCTCTATATACTTCGACTGACCTGATAAATACGACTCGCGGATCGTCAACCTCGGCCAAAAGCGAGCTATTCCCTCCTTGCCTCAATGAGAACTTACAGCGGCGTTGGTAATCCGACTGTGGCCAAGTAACTTTACCTTCAATACCACATACCCTGAAGTCAGTTTAAAAAAATTGTAAATGTTGCCTGTGTCGGCTAGTGTGACGGGGTCACACGATCACCTTGCTTGAGGAAGCGTGCTATTAAGAGTATAAAAACTCTAGTGAACGGCGGTTCACTAGTTTCTGGTCTGGGGGAACTTAATAGCCAGTTTAGGGCAGATTTAAGACTGATTTATTTATGGATGAGTATCATCAAATCTCCGACCGTACTTAAGGGCGACATATACAGATTTCTATTCTTCCTCCGACCTTGGTATCTCGTTACCCTATCCCTCCGACAATGTGATATGCATACTATCCCCTATAAATATTAGTCGCCTCGTTTGCCTATTGGTCGGAGGTCTGAGGATGGATGTCATCCCAAGTGAACTCAGCGAGTATGCCTTTAAGCCAAGCGGAGGCTCGTCTTGCGAGCCGCAGCGGGCTTAGGGTTCTGTCGCCAGCGAGCGCAGCGAGCCACTAAGGGTTTTTGGTTTAGGGGCAGGTGATAGATAAAGGTGACACCCCTTCGTTTCGCAGTGTTTACGCACCGGTCGGAGGGGTCGGAGAGGTCGGAGATTTTACGGTATGGTTAACTACTGCGTAGTAGATAATTTGGCCTGTAATACAAATAACTAATTAACTTTAGTTTGTTCCTATATATGCAAAAAATGAAAGGTGAAAAGGTATTGGTTGGCCCTCAGCCACCCGACCCACGTGGAAGTGATGTGGCCGATATTACTTATCACATAGTATTCACAAACTTTGAAAAGTGTATCTACTTCTAGAGGCGGTACCCTATCTGGTGTACCGCTCATGTAACCCCGTTGCATTGAGTGGTGGTGAACCACCACGATTTTCACAGCCAATAGAAACATTTTCCTATTACGTATTAGCCTGCCACCTTCACTTCAGTTGGCGCCATACAAATTTACGGATATTGCGGTGCAACACTTATTTAAACGATTCCGGTCGTATAGGCCCTGTTAACCCTTTCGTGAATGACTCGAAATTGTATAGTATAGTAGCCCTAAGCACAGGAAAACTAGATTGCGCCATTCTGGCCCGTTTGGGTGTCCCACCCTTAAGACATTCAGCTTGTTGGTGGTCAAGACACAGGTGTGGGCCTTGGTTGAACGATCCAAAATGGCTCGTTCTGCTAGTTGCAGTGATTGGATAAAATCAGTAATTTCTGTATCCGCTTTACCATTGGCTGTCATTATAGGCTTTATATGTAATTTACAAAAGACCGACACCTGTCTCAGTGTGTCGCATGTTGGTCAACACGGTAATTCGTGTTGTGAGCAGTGGCGACGGCAACTAGCTCGGATCTAGTTGCCGTCAGTCGGTCGCGTAACGGTTTGTAATCCACTGCAGGTAACTGTGTGCCGCGGAGGGTTGACCATAAAATTGCCAATTATTCATACCGTTCGTTTAGATATACTTTTACTCTGGATCATTGAAGTGTCATTGTAACGTGCTACATATGTACTTCAGCTGCGCGCTCGACGAATGCTAGCGAATACATGCACACTGTTATGCAATGCGCTGGTGATGTCGGTCCGCGACACTCGGGTTACCTTAGTTCGCAATGCACATAGATATCCTGTGCCAGGTTACACAGGTTTGCCGTATGAGGCAAGCTGTTTAGCGTCCACACGCCGATCACGTCATGGTGTTGGTTTGTGTACAAGCAAATGCACTAAGTCGTGCCATTCAAGCGACAACATTACGTGTAAGACTGATACCACAATAAAGCGCGATATGCGCATACATGTTGAATTCATTATAGGAACGTAACCAGGGAATGTAACTTGATCTAATTATTGAAATCGAAGTCAACACTAATAGGTATCATGCTGCCATCAGTTCCAGAGAGTAGCATCCTGCAAGTGGCATCAGCGCAAAATGGAGAAAGGTGTTGAGAACTCGGACCTTCCTACTCAAGAGCAGATTGAAAACCTATCTGCAGATCGAGCTATGCAAAGTGCTGTTAACCAAATTATCGCGCCAGATACCACGTGTACTCAGCTAGCGGGGTCGTCGCAGCGTCGAAGCCAGACTGTTTCATCTAACCACAAACATCAGCACAAACAAAATCCAAGAAAAAACGCAAACCTCCGTCCGCGCTACGAGCTAATCAGCCTCGTAAGCGACAACAAAGCTTAACATCAGCGATGGATAGCATGACGGTTCCTACGAGTGTTGATAATACGAATAGCGCAACATCTAATGGTGGTAGGCCGCTTCCAGGTTACAATGAAAACGTTGCATCACATAAATTGCCATCGTCTACAGCTGCATCACTTCCCCAGCTATACATTCAGAAAATGGTTGCATATTCACCTTCAAAAGAGTCATGGCTCTCGAATCGCTTATTCGATGACACCGGAAGCGCTTACATTATCGGTCAGGTTTGTAGGTTTGACAAGAAGAAGGTGTTGTTTCATGTTCACTGGTTGGACACGCAATTTCAGAAAGCCGATAAGTGGGTCAGCATGAATGTAGTACAGCGTGGGATGGAGAACTATAAAACGTGCTAGGTACATCGTCTAACCAGCATAAAGATCGTTGTGTCAATCGGATAACACTCAATCTACACCTTTTCCAGTGCTATTTCGTCAAGAACAAACAAAGAATGGCAAAAACAAAAGCAAATCCGGTATAACCTTCCATTTTGCATATTGCGCATGACCATTCCACTAGACAGTTTATAGTGTTGGCATGCGCATTCCGTTCGCCATGACTGTTTCGCATCAATTTGGGTGGCTTCACAGCGCTCTCGTGTAGCAGTCCCTGCTCCATTCATCTTCCCGCCTTGATTGGGCTCTGTGCGCTCAACAGGGCGATCGATTTCTCGTGTAACCACTTATTTTCATTTTGCATAGCGTCAGCAAGTTTTCATCTCCAAGATGCCTTCCAAATATCAACAGTATACACTTTAGACGAAACTTCGGGTGCTGGAGGCTGTGACGTGAGGAGGAGAATCGTGGGAAAGTATTGCAAATGAGTGCGGAGTGAAGTATAATACCGCTCGAGATTGGTTACGGCGCCACATGTAGCACGGAGAGCCAATTGCGGAAGGAAGAGGAGGCCGTACCACCGTGACAATCACGGACGACCTTGTTGAGATTCTACTCAACAAACTCAGTGAAGACCCGGATCTGATAATAACGCGGCTTGATGACAAACTTGAGTACGCTACTGGAGTGCATGTTGTGCCTCAAACAATCAAGAATCATGTGGACGCGTCGTGCTTTACTTTGAAACAGCTGCACAAGGAACCACAGTATATAAGCAAGTCGGTCAATAAGGAAAAGAGGCTTGACTACCTTATCAAGCTGCAAGAATACCAGACGGCGGGCAATACATGGATGAAACGAAGTTCAATCTGTGGTGCACGCGCACCCGAGGGCGCAGTTTGCAAGGTCATCATCCTATTAAAAGGTGTTTGCTGGCGTCGGTCAGAACATGCACGTCATCGCTTGCATTGGCGAGCACGGACTCATATACTACGAGACCCTTTTCGGCTCCAACAAGTTCACTAACCCTAATGAGTTTGTTCACAACCTTCTGCGCTACGTTCACGACTCGAACAGTTTAATCTCTTGGACGTCGTCCACGTGTTCGACAGTGCCCCTGTCATGGTCGTGTAGAAGGGGTATTCGCTTAGGACGAATTTCTGGATGCTACGCTGCTTCGGCTAGGTCCCTACCCACCAATGCTCTACCCGATCGAGAACGTATTCAGGGCATGCAACCCGAACGTTAAGCGCTTCTTACGTGAGCATCGCATGGATATTTTGAGCGGCCCCGCAGGGGTGACGATGAAGGATCATCGCCACATATTTTTTCAGCGTGTT
This sequence comes from Phytophthora palmivora, assembly GCA_008079305.1. Classification (NCBI taxonomy): domain Eukaryota; phylum Oomycota; class Peronosporomycetes; order Peronosporales; family Peronosporaceae; genus Phytophthora; species Phytophthora palmivora. The sequence goes on from VOQZ01002077.1 coordinate 64,159, forward strand.
GACTACACCTACATGCCCGAAGTTGCCACTGCTGCGGCCTGTCGTGCATTCTGCCACACTTGCGCTTCCATACCAAGGTCATGATTTTTAAAACATGCCTGTTGGCACCTGAAATGTGCTTCTCTCCTGCTGTCAGCTGCATATATCAACGTTCTAGATTCATCATTTCTGAAAGCTATTCTATTTCGGAGGTAATGCCGGATTGCTTTTGTTCTTGCTGTTCTTCGTTTTGTGGTGTTGCAGAACGCACAAATCCGTCAGATGTGGGTTAATATAACGCAACCACAACAATCCCCGAGTTAGGTCGGCGTTTGTTGGCCTGCGCTGGGTTGTCCCCTAGCGGTTCTGCCCTTCCGGGACAGCTGGTGTCTCGCTTCCGCCGAGTACCAACCAACCAAGCCAGCAAATAATATGTTATCCCGTGCCCTCCACCAAAGGATGGACGACGGCGCGATAGCGCTTTTACGGGTCGCCGAGGCAAAGGCTACTCGGCTGAAAGAGTAACGGTACCCGGGCTGTACGGTATACCGACCCGCCAAGCTCGGCGGGGTTTGTTTTTCGCGCTTGGCAAGACACGCCCTTCTCCGAGCCAACCTAATCTCTTGGCACTACCAGTCAGAACTCTACAAGCTATGCCTCTTGAGTTCTGACGGCAGACACAATCCGGCCCGTGCAGGGACTTACCGGAAGAGTGTACACGTGTGACGGGGTCACACGAGCACCTTGCTTGAGGAAGCGTGCTATTAAGAGAATACAAACTCTAAGTGAACGGCAGTTCACTAGTCCCTGGTCTGAGGGGACTTAATAGCCAGTTTAGAGTAGATTTTAGACTGATTTATTTATAGTTAATTAGGTTCATTTGGCCTATAATACAAACTCCTAATTAACTATACTTTATCCTAATTATGCATATAAAAGGTAGGTTAATTACTATTGGTTGGCCCTCAGCCACCTCAACCTACGTGGCAGTAGTGTGGTCCACACCACTCCAACAGAGTATTAAAACAAATACCCACAGAAGTATATCTACTTCTAAAGGCGGTACCCTTTCTTAGGGTACCCCTTCATTTAACCCCGTTACATCCTCCCCCACTTAGGTTGGAAACACCCTCAACCAATGAGGAGCTAGGAAGAGAGCTCCGCTCTCTTTCCCGTCCTTGTCGATACCCATCGACGAGCCACCGTTGTGGCTTTAAGGCTTTCATTCAGCCTTTTCGCGCGTACAAGACACCTGGAGGTTCCCACGTCAACCTCCCAAGATAAGGCGGCTAAGAAGCCGCGGACTACTTACGCCCCGGCTGTTGATCCTAAATCTCAACAGCCTTCGGGCAGTCAACCCGGAGCCGGTCTTCCGGCTCCCACGAGTTCTGTGACGAGGGGTAACCCCGCAGCTGGCGCTTCCCAGAGCGCCGCCGCTCTCGGACTACCAGCTCTACACGGTAGTGGAGCTCGCCGTTCCGGTCAAGGAGGGCAGGAGGAGCTCTCGCACGCGTTTGAGTACGAGGCTCCTTCTCAGCCTTATCCTTCTGGACCCTCAACTTCGGGTCGGGACTCTGTGGGGTCCCTATTAAGCGACGAGGTCCGTCAGCTTCGAGATCGCGTTTATGCGATCGAGATAGCCCTTGGGCTTGGACCTGGTGGTCAGGCTGCCTCTCAGGCTGGCAAGCCGGGGGCCCTTGAGGTCCTTCGTCAGGACTTGGACGCTCTTGGTCGTGAGACTCATGAGCTCCATGGGCGCGTTGACCGCCGAGCTCCGGCTGCTGCCTTAAAGGAGCTCCGTCGAGGCTTAGACGTTCTAAGCCATGAGGTGCATGGTCGGATGCCCTCCTATGAGCCGCAGGGGTATTCGTACCCTCGACTTATGGGTATAGTTCTTACCCAAGCTCTTCCCATTCGGTACCGTCATACCCTTCGTATGACTCGCGTGGGTACCAGCCTGCGTTTTACTCGCAGGCTTCGACACCGGCAGCTCCGGTTGTCCAGAGAGCTCAGCCTCGTTTCCAGGAGGTGAGTTCTCACCTTGGCCTTCCTTCGTCCGAGAAGGAAGACCCAGCGGATCGTGATACCGCTTAAGACCCCCCACGTAGAACGTCGGGTGCGTCGCCATTGACTTTGGGAGGTCAATGGTATACGCCGCGCCATGTCTGGCCAGGACCGCAAAGGGTCCGATGAAGCGGTGCTTCAACTTGTTGCTCTCTACAGAGCTAACCACCTTTAGCGGTAGGTTTTAGTGTCTAATAGGACTAATTCACCTTGTTTAAACACAGTTAAGTTTCCTCTTGCATGTTTGTCTGAGTACTCCTTTTGTCTATCTTAGGCTGATGCCATTGCGTCTCTAACCCGGCTGATTAACGTCAGCCTGTTGTCGATAAACGACGACAGCTGTCTTTTTAAAGACTCGGACTCAATTTCTGAGACCTGGGAGGAAAAGGCTTTCCGAGCCTCTCTCCCACTTACGATGGAGGCCACAGTGCCTTCCCGCAAGGTTAGCGGCACCTGGGGGTGTCTTAACCCATTCAAGTAGAACGTGGTAAACCCCGTTGATGCGTGTACCGCATTGTTGAGTGCAAACTCAACCATAGGAAGCTGGTCCGACCAGGACCGAGGTGCTTCCGAACAGATACTGCGCAGAGTATCTTCGAGCACGCGGTTGACGCGCTCCGTCTGACCATCCGTCTGCGGATGGTCCGCAGTTGACATCGTCAACTTAGTTCCCAACAACTGGAACAGGGTGTCCTAGAACGCACCCGTGAAACGCGGGTCTCTGTCCGAGACTATGGTCTCTGGTAGACCATGATAGCGAAACACGCTATCTAGGAACAGCTGTGCAGCTTGTTTCCCGGTGACCTTGTCACGTACCGGAGCAAGATGCACCATCTTGCTCAAACGGCAGACAAACACCATCTTGCTCAAACGGCAGACAAACACCAAGATGCCGGTGTTGCCCTTGTCATCGGCCGGCAGGCCGAAGACGAAGTCGAGACTCATCGACTTCCAGCAATCCGCTGGTACAGGTAGGCTCTGCAGTGGAGCCGAGGCGTGGCCCGAAGGCTTCACCCTCTGACATGTTTCACATGTCTTGACATAGTGTGCCACCCACTTATACATGCGGGGCCACCAAAATGTCTGAGAGACCATTTGGTAGGTCTTCTCTCGGCCAAGAAGGCCACTCATCGGCGCATCATGCGCCTCCAGAAGTATGTCATACTTCGGATCCTCGTCGTTTGGAACGACAACCCGAGGAGGATCTCTAGGGTCTACTCTGTAATGGAGTAACCCATCGACCAGCTCATAACGATGAAGCTGCGCCCGCTGTCGAGGCGAAAGCCTGTCGACTAAGGAGTCCTTGCCATCGGACAAGAACTGCACCAGTGGTGTGTAGTTCTCGTCCTCCTGATACGCCAAGCGTATCCGATCGTACAGATCTTCCGTGACCCGACTGACATGAGCTAGCTCATAGTCAGGTCGACGCGACAATGCATCGGCAAGCACATTCAGCTTGCCCGGCTTGTATTCAACGCGGAAGTTGTATTCCGCGAAGAATGACAGCCACCTCGCCATCCGCTGCGACAGATACGGCGAGTTGGTGGCAGTCCGCAAGGACGCGTGATCCGTATAGATCACAAAGGGCCTCGTGCCCAAGAGGTGAACTCTAAACTTGACAAGAGCGTACTTCATTGCAAGTAGCTCCTTGTCATGAACGGGATAGTTCCGTTCGGCAGCCTTCAGCTGCCTGGACTGGAAGGAGATGACACGTTCGTGTCCTTCATCGTCCTTCTGCAATAGCGCACAGCCTATTGCATAGTCAGAAGCGTCACAGACGACGCTAAATGACTTGTTCTCGTCCGGCAAGGCCAGGACTGGCGCTTGCTGTAAGCTCGCCTTGATGCTATCAAAAGCATCCTGGTGCTGTCGCTCCCAGACCCAGTCGGCATCTTTCTTTAAGAGGTCCGACAAGGGTCGAGCTAGTTCAGCGTACCCTGCGCTGTACTTATGAAGATAGTTGGCTAAGCCCAACCACTTCCGGAGGTCCTTCTGCGACCTTGGGGTCGGCCAAGCCGCTATGGCCTTGACCTTCGCTGGATCGGCGCGTACGCCGACCCTGCTGACAAAGCAGCCGAGGACTTTTATCTCCTCAGCTGCAAAGACGCACTTGTCGATGTTAGCATAGAGCTTATTAGCTCTCATGACCTCGAACACTCGACGGAGGTGCTTCAAATGCACCTCCATAGCCGTCTGGCCGCCTTCGGCACGGCTATGGACGAATATATCGTCAAAGTACGTCTGAGTGAACGTACGCAATGGTTTGAACAATTGTGTGACCAAGCGATTGAACGTCGCTGGGGTATTCAAAAGTCCTTGTGGCGGCATCACTAGCCACTCCCAAAGCATCCGCTCGGGGTGCTTACTGCGGTGAGAGGAATGTCACTCTCCCGCATCAGGATCTGGTAGTATCCGTCTACCAGATCCAGGGCACTGTACAGCGTACAGCCCGACATGTTGTTCAACAACACATCCTTGCGAGGGATCGGCGTCTGTGCCGGTACCGTCGCACTGTTCAGCTTGTTGTAAGCGTGAACCAGACGCCACTTCCCGTTCGGTTTCCGAACGCAGAAGGTCGGCGTCGAGTGCGGGGACTTCGACTCCCGCACCATGCCCGACTTCGCCTTCTCGGCGAAGAAGGCATCTATGACCTCGCACTGCTCGCGAGGTAGAGGCCACTGCCTCGTGACACAATATTTTGTGCCAGGCACGAGGTCAATCTCGTGCCGAACTCCCCGATCCGGCGGGAGTTGGGATGGTGGGTGCTTCGACACCACATCCGAGTATTCCTTCACAAGAGGATACACTGGATCCTCCGGGTTCTTGAGAATATCAGAACCCAAGCGCGTTGCGCGCTGCTTCGTGAACCCCTCCAGGACATCCTCGTCCATTACGGAGGAAGAGTTCGAATCTTCAGGAGAGGTCTCCGACTTCAGGAGCACCATCTCCGCAATTTCTCCGGCCTTCAACTCGGCCAGGAAGTCCTTCATGGACAATTCCTCGAGGTTCAGCAGTGCTGACACCTCTGGCAGTGCCTCCAGCTGGACGGTACCTGCCCTAACTTGACGACCGGACACGCCGTCGAAGACATGGCATTGTTCTTCGACCGGCCGTGCCGGTGGAGTCTCAGACTCCGAGTGTGGTACTTGGTTATCCACACCCGAGGTGCTCAACGGCACCCCCGCACTCGTACTGGTCTTCTTGACCCCGCGCGGAACTACGTTACCCACGCTAGAGACGCATGCTGCGCTCTCAATCTTCTTCTCGGTCTCTTCGACCTCGTGTGGAACTATGTTACCCACACCGGAGGCGCCCTCAGCGTCCTCCCCAGCAGCCTCAGCTGCTTGCGGACCTATGTTACCCGCTTGCGGAACTACGTTACCCGCCTGTGGACCTATGTTACCCACACAGGAGACGCCTTTAGCGCTCTCCTCAGCAGCCTCTGCTGCTTGCGGACCTATGTTACCCGCCTGGTCAGTGCCGTCCGGCACTGCCACAGTCGAAGCCCATACGGCGCGACGACTCTCAGCGTTGGGACTTGCCGTCGTGGCAATCCCACACGCTTGGCAATGAGCCTTGGTCTCACGACCGGTTGCGAGGCTCATCGCAACATCTTCGTTGGAGTCCGTGACTCCCAGTACTTCTTCGGGCGCATAAGCGCCTTGGCGACCATCTCTGGCGCCCCAGTCCCGAACAGAGGTGGGAACATTACTCACCAAAGCTCTGTCGGAGACTGCAGGCCGGCTATCCCCAATGGCTTTGCCGCGCCAATCGATCCAGGGCTCGTGCTTTTCGAGCCACGGCATGCCCAGGATCAAGTCGTACTTGTCCATGTCTAGGACAAGAAACGACTCCGTACTGTCAAAGTCCTCAAACTTTACAGCCAGGTCCATACGGACCCCAGGTACGTTAACCACCGTACCATCGGCCAGTCTCACCGAGACCTGGCCCTGCCTTTGCTTTCTCGCAAAGCATCGGCATACTTGTCGCCATTCCGCGCGACCGTCTGGCGTCGAGCGAAGTTCGTCGACGCCCCAGAGTCAATCAGGACTCTAAAGGGATCTCCATATCCCCGTACACTCGCGTGTACCACGAGCAGTCCGCCGCTGCTCTTTTTCGTCTCGAGAGTACCCAGGCTCTCAGGGGCTAAGCCTCCATGGCGTGCGCCGTCCGCACTCCTACCATGGGGACTTAGACCTTCCCCAGTAGGGCGCCCCGCCCCTACTGGTGACCCCAGTTCCCCTGGCTCTTGGGTCGCGGCTTCTGCCACGGGCCCCTCGAGCCCCTAGGTTTGGAAGTGAACTTCCTTTGCCCTCCCGCAGGGCATGCACGTTGCATGTGCCCGAGCTTCCCACATCCGTAGCAACGGATAGAGCTCTGTACGGCCGTACCCAGTTCCATGGGTACCGGCCCGGTGCTAGCTCCAGCTGCTGGAGCTCCTTGTACTCCGCCTGGCGACGCATTGTGGCCTTGCCACACCGACGTAGGAGTACGAGCCTGTCGGTAACTGTACTCCTCTTGGAGGGCGATCTGGATCCCCTCCTCCATAGTGTTCGCATGCACGCGGAACAACTGTGTGCGGGATGGACCCACCTTCAGGCCATCCATGAACACTGTCACCTTGATGTGTTCAGGTAGGGGGTTCCCCACCAGAGATGCAGCGAGCACTCGCATCTCTTGGATGTATTCGTGCAGCTCACGCTTCCCTTGTTTACAGGCAAGGAAGCGCGAGCGCTGGCGATACTCATAGTTTGCCGGAAGGAAGGCGGCTCTAAGCTGTTGACACAGCTGAGCCCAGGTTGTGAAACAACCCGGCGTTGTCGCTTCGCGCGTGTACGCCCAGGTCTTCGCCCGTCCTCCCAGGTTGGATAGGGCGAAAGCGACCCGAAGTCGCTCGGTCGAGATCAGAGCCGCGTCCATCGCGAGCTCTACCTCTCTGACCCAGAAGTGGAGGTTCTCCCCCTCCTTTCCCTCATAAGGATTAACCTTAAGCCTCAACGGCTTAGGTTGGGCTGGCTTCATCTCAGCCACGGGGGTCTGTAACCCCTGTACGTGGTCGATAAGCCCTCTCTCGTACGTGTCGAACGCCTCAATGCGTTCGACCTGCTCGGCCGGCGTAGCAGCCGCCAAGCTTTGGAGGGCATCTCCTCCAAAGATGCCCACCATCTTCCGGACCGGCTCAAACTGAGAATCGGTCAAATGAGGGAACTCCCCTCTTTCCATCCTGGCTTACCTTGTAGGAGCCACAGAGGATTCAGGTAGTCAATCTACCCGCGTAGGCGTGGATTGAGTACAAGTGCTACCAAGTGTGACGGGGTCACACGAGCACCTTGCTTGAGGAAGCGTGCTATTAAGAGAATACAAACTCTAAGTGAACGGCAGTTCACTAGTCCCTGGTCTGAGGGGACTTAATAGCCAGTTTAGAGTAGATTTTAGACTGATTTATTTATAGTTAATTAGGTTCATTTGGCCTGTAATACAAACTCCTAATTAACTATACTTTATCCTAATTATGCATATAAAAGGTAGGTTAATTACTATTGGTTGGCCCTCAGCCACCTCAACCTACGTGGCAGTAGTGTGGTCCACACCACTCCAACAGAGTATTAAAACAAATACCCACAGAAGTATATCAACTTCTAAAGGCGGTACCCTTTCTTAGGGTACCCCTTCATGTAACCCCGTTACAACACGTGTTCTGGACCTAAACAATTCTGCTCTGTTTAATACTAGGGGCTTAAGCCCCTTTTCTGATTCCTAATTGGTTCTTATACAAATATCTAGTGAAATAGAGTCGTTATAGATCTTGCCGACCTTTCAGCCCAGTCGATGCGACTGTTCCCGGCTCTCCCGATGGTCGTTAGTTCCTGCGCCTGGTCGCATCTTCTTCCGGTAGCTCTAAAGGTACCATAGCCGAGTCCTTGGACTCGGCTCTCCCTGTTAAGGGTTATTCAGCCGAGTCCGTATCGTAGACAACCGCTCCTAAGCTGCTTTTTAAGCCGAGCTCTGGTGCGTCGCAATCTTGTACCGTAGGCCACGGCTCCTTAGACTCAACCAAGGGCCAAACTTGATGTTCGCTACATCACAGTTTGTTCTTGACGAAATATCGCTGGAAAATGTGTACTATTCTCGAGAACGATAGCGAATAGGAGATAGTTGATAACATTTTATGCGATATAGTCCATAGGTGATTGTCGTGTAGGACACGACAGAATTCTCACTTGTCAGGCGAGTTCCCACCAACAACACAGGCTTCCCCGTTAAAGTCAGCGATTTGTTGGATCAAACCTGAAGACCAGTAACGATCCCTTACACCAGGTCGGTTGTAAGCGCTTCTGTATACCGAGGTTGGTTTAGGTCACCCTTACCTACACCATTAGCCACGAGCTTAGACTAGGGTGTTATATTGCGCTTTCGCGCGTAACCCTGCAGTCCCGCAGAGGAAAGGGTACCGGCGTGTTAGGCCTTATATAGGGGTGTCGAGGTATAACCTCGACGGGGAGCAAAATATACACTAGGACCTTAATAGACCCTAAGTATACACGTAACGACACTTCACTGTCGCCTCCGATCTCTCGGCCACACCAACTCTTGGCCTGACCAGGATAAACTCTCGGTTCAATGTACCTTGAGTCTACCAACAGGCATCCCATACAACTGAGCGTGTCCTGGAACTTAAATACGCTAGCTACACTTACCTAAGTCGGACTTGACTCTTGTTAGCTGGGGGGAAGACTGCGTTTTATAAACCACTTAATGTGAGGCTCAGAGAGCCTCTGTATGCCATCCTATGTTTTGTCCTATGCCTATTTACAAATATCAAGGTTAAACAAATCTCTGTAGGAGCCTCCGCGGTTTCAGAGAAGTACGACCGAGGGGTCGACAACTCACCCTTAAGTACGGATTTGGGACTGTACAGACGGGAGACAAGAGATCTGAGATGGGTACAGAGCCCTATCTCGGCCTGATCCAGGAGGCCTCGGTCAGGTTATATTAGGCTGACCGAGGCTCTCAGATGTCACTATTTCATCGCTGTCACTCCATTGCGGGATGTATAATCCTCCAATGAGTGAACCCTCGCTTTTCACCGAAAGGTTCTGTGGCGGTTGCCCTAGCGACTGGGTAGCTACCCCATGGTTAGAATCCAACACCACATGATTCTTCCGCTCTCACTTCCTGAAGTGGAAAGCATTACGAACATGAATTACGATCCCGGAGCCCACATTGACGGACCTACCGATCTTTATCAGTACCTGGATGGCACCAGCAAGACAAAAACTTGTCCTGAATTCCGCCACTTATTTCAGCTCTCAGCTTCATCGAGTTTTTTGCTTATATACCTGTCTAATACTGGGTTCTCCATCAGACAAACAAAGCGATGCGTGCGCATGTATTAGCGAAACGAATGCAGTCGAAGCATCCATTTAGCCTTCAAGAACTGATGAGTTTCTTGGGTATCCTTTTCTTTATGAAGCTAGTGGATAAGGGGGAGTACTCGAATTACTGGGGGAAACAGCTTAAATATTCCATCGTTGGGGACAAGCACTCAGGGCTTGACAATGGGATGACGCTTAGCCGGTTCAAGCTGCTGCGGCAGCATTTTTGTTTCCGGTACGTATTTAATTTTACTGGAGCTGTGATCCCAAACACAGAGCTAGATGGTATCGGGTCCGGAGGAAATCCAACAGCGGACCCTGATGCAGTGAAAATTGATGCATTATTGCCGGAGACTGAAAGACGGTTGAACAACCCAGATCGATCACAGGGAGACGAACCTGTTCCAGCGCATGAATCAGCACTCCATCAAGTTTCTCAACAGGCGTAACCAACACAGGGCATTAATTCAGAACCCGGAGTACCTTCCCATGTAGATCCGGTTAGGCGAATCCGCACGCTTCTGAATATGCTGAAGATTACCGGTGGGAAATATGTGGTGCTTGGTCGAGATGTTTCGCTGGACAAAGCTAGCGTAGCCTGCAAAAAACAGTTTGACCAGAGACTGATAATGTTCAATCCAATGAAGACTGAATTAGCAACCGTTCGAGGGCAAGTGATGGAAGTCGTACGACTGCTTTATCATGCAAACCGAGTGATAATGCTGATAATTATTACATGTCTGTTCAACCGCTTGCTGCTCTACGGGTGAAAGGTCTCTATTGACGAGGGACAATTCGGGGAAATAGTCTGCATTTCCCTCATCATGTCATTTTGAAAAGAATGAGTGCCAGCGCGGGCAGTATCGACAAGCTGTTTCGACGGCACACGATATTATAGCGGTTGCTTGGTATGATAGCGCAGTGGTAAAGATGGTTTCAAACACAGACAAATCCACTGCAACTTCCCTGACACGGAGGGTGGGCAGTCAAATGCAACCTTTTATTGCTCCAGCATGCGTGGCCCAGTACAGCACTAATATGCAAGGGGTTGGCAGATTGGATCAATTGCGGGGGTGATTCTCGTTGGCGGGAGGTCATACATTCAAGAAATGGTATAAAAGCGAGGTATGGCAATTGTTGATGTTGCTAGAGTCAATGCCTACATGTCGAGAAAATGAGCATTGATCTTGAGAAAGATTGAGATCCCCATCGTTCGTTTGTCGCTCAACTGGCTAAGGAGCTAATTTCTGGGAAATGCATGGAAGCACCTAGCGATCGCAGAATGTTCTACTCAGCCAGCGGTGAAGAGGGATTTCGACCGCAATTGAGGCTTCACCGACATGGCAATGCGGTACAAATGGATCTCCAGTATTAAACAGCCCACAGAAAACATGTGTCGCTCTAAACTCAAAGCAGCTCTTCGGAAGTAAATAGCGACGGCGACGTTGTGTGGTATGCAGATGGGAAGATCGTTTTCCTACTGTCGTTACGGATCACTGTACTCTCCACGGTGTCAGTCTATGTCAAATTGTTCATACAACAACGTCCAAACCGTACGTCTGCCAGCAGACCACTTGGACATGCTGGGAGAAGTACCACAAGTTTTACTTGCCTCAAAGCGTCTTCTCAGCCCAAGGAAATCTAGGAAAGACATCAAATTATATCTTTAGCGTCGAGAAGCAGAAGGCAACACAACAGAGGCTAGTCAACTGCGACCTGAAGAAGGTCAAACTGCAATCATCTCATAACGTATGTACATTAGTGACTTCCTCTAACTCATTGCTCGCTTCGTTCACAGTATAAGTATATAGACACTAAGTTTGAAGACCAGCTAACAGAAGCTTTGTTCGACATTTTCAGCTCCCAGCGGCTGCAGAATGCGTGTGCACATATAGAACTATGCCGCGGACAAATCTCGCTGGTGAAGGCAGCGACCCACGCATCCGTCAGAAAAAGAAGCTCGTTTGTGACGTGCTAAGTAGTAGGTGGTTCACAGCGCAAATTGTTTGCAAAGGCAATCGTAGCACTATTGAAGGGGTATATCATCGAAAGTTCGATATGCTCCACGTCTTCGGCATACACTTTGACTATTTGTAGATTCGGCCATTGCACGACATGGTCAACCCGTATTTCATTGCAGTGATCTACCAAATAGATCATGTCGTATTTCAATTCCAACACCAGATCGAATGTCTGTAGAAAGAACGAATTGTTTCACGATATTTCCTACACAAGAGCTAATATCCATAACCACGTTTTTCGCTCCATCTGTTCTCATTTTTGTATTGCATCAACAAATGGGGAAACCGCTTGGTAATAGTTCGCCAACGCCCAAATGAGGTGCACATGGAGGATAGAGAACTTTCTTTCTAGATTTTTTCTGAGCATGGAAGTCACAACATCTTAAATAGCTAAACACTGCTGCAAACTTCTCACTTCCTGGTTGGTTAATGATGCTACCAATTCACACCAGGATTTGGCTCATCTATTAAGTCCAAATCGAAAGCAATAGTTGTTGGTAAACCTTTGTCTCTATAACTCAACGTAACCTGACCATGGTCAATCGAAGCAGGGGTGGCGAACACTTCAAGTAGTCCTGACTCGTACGGCTGAATTACGTAGGCACATGTTGACTAGAATAAAGCTGAAAAGACTTTGTGGTTACATTGTGAACTCCACATTTGTTGTTCCCGTACTGGATTGCTGGGTATGGCGGATGCGGAGAATACAAATACTTTTGCAACCGTCAACAGTATTGATAGGAGTGTAAAATGAAGCCGGAAACTTCGATAGGTCCGTACCAAAGGTGCGTTTTAGCGAGTTGACCTTTGAGCAAGCTCAGCAGGAGACGGTTTCCATCGTTCCATCTTGCAAGCAACAGCTTTCTACACGATGCGCCTACCTCCTTGCTCAACGTAGTCACGGTCAGTTTGTACCAGCTCCTTATCCTCTTCCTCCAAGTAGGTAGTGTCTGGCATCTTCGCCGGAGCTCCAATCGATGGATGAGTATGAAGTTCAAAATAGAAACACGGAGGATGATATCCACATAATTTTCATCTAAGTATGGGAATACGTTCTGCCGGAAGGGTCAGTTTCAAAGTCAACTATGTCTAGACTAGTAATTTCTGAAGGTACCGTTACTATACTTCGTGGTGATCGGAAGAAATGCACCATAGTAGGCTGAAGTATGGTTTTTAAATCAAAATGAGCTCGTTTAGCACGTTTCGAAGCAGCGTGCGGTGCAACGTTTGAAATGCCCGTCAATCGCGCCACTCTGGGCCAGTTTGGCACGAAAGGTGTAACGGGGTTACACGAGGGGTACCCCAGATAGGGTACCGCCTCTAGAAGTAGATACACTTCTGTGAGTACTCTTTTTGTAACTACTCAGTCGTGGGTGGTGTGGTCAAACCACTGTCGCGATAGATCGGGTAGCTGAGAGCTTACCAATAGCTTTTTCTCTGTCTTTTTACCTATTTTTTATTCTGATTTCCGCCAAAATTTGCCGTTTTGCGGGATTTGCAAAATCGACATCAAATCGACAGAGCGCGTTGATTGGATAAAATACGCTCACTTGGTGAGTTACCGATCCACGCGCTTCCTGGTGGACTAACCGCTTCTACCAGGCGCTATTCGGAGGTCAGTGCGACTGGAGGCACGGCAACAAGACCTGCGCGAGGTGTGGCAGGATCTCCTCTTCAATATTTCAAGAAACAGGGATTAGGTACGCTGCCAGAACCCCATCTTGACTCGCTAGACTAAACGGCTATTAGCCAAGATATGCAGCTGCGATAGACGCACTAATGAGTCAAGTTCATAGTTGGCATGACTGGCTATCATTGTATGTATATACTGTTGCGTTTTGCTTTAGATCAAAGCCATCCTTGCCTGCAAGATGGAAGACGAAGTAATGAGACAGCATGCACACCCAAACGCTGGTTTTCACTGTCTCTATAGATTCTATTGTCTTGGGTATTCCCGCAAAGAGCTCGCTTGCATCTACAGAAAGTCTATCAGGACGATTGGTAACTGGATTAACGTGTGCGATAACACGGGGACCTATCATCGAGCTGATTCAAATGCTGTCCGAAAAATTTCGGCGGTTCATCAGCAGCGGTTATGCGACTTCTACGCTGATCACACGTTGGCATACCTTGATGAGGCTCAAGATGCGTTTATTCGTGTCCATCACATGCGCATATCGTCATCATCAATCTGAAGCTTATCCATGACGTTGGGCTAACAAGAAAAGCGCTAGAGCGGCGAGCAATTCACATCAACGAGCAGGGTGTGTTTCGATTTGTAGACGAACTTGCTCATGTGAACTGGTGTCGCAGTAACTTAGTTTTCCTTGATGAAGTGTCGTTCGATAACCGCGGCATGATAAGAAAGCGTGGATATTCGCTAAGAGGGCAGACGTTCGCCATTCGTGATGATTTTCAGCGTAAGCCACTAGTTTCGGTGTTGGCGTTATTGGGTGTGACTGGAACCATTGACGCTGATGACACACAAGGAACATTTGATAGAGTGGAGTTCTTTCGGTGCTGCCGTGACTTTGCCTACTCTGCCCTGGGAAATGTCCGTCAATATCCCGGAACCAATTCCGTTTGGATATTGGATGGCGCTTCCATTCACCGTGATTCTTTTATCATTCATTTCCTTCGGAGCATCGGAGTCGTCCCAATATTTCTCCCCGGATACTGTCCTTTTTTCCAATCCTATCGAGTTCATGTTTGGATACATCAAGAAATACTTCCAGCGCCATTACGTGGAGTCGTCCGGCAGAGATCTGTTACCTTTTGCTGTGGAGACATTCAGTCGCTTTGAGAATTTCAGCATGTCGGATGTCTATGAGCACTGCGGATGGAAAGTTCAAGGGCATTTCGACCCTACTGGGTCACTATCGAAGGAGTTGCGACAGGTTGTTAGAATAACAAACAGCACAGACATTCACGAAGACGCTGATGCGAATTTAGGATTTTTTAGCGAGGCAAATGGATGAGGTGGGCTTTAACGCTATAAAAAGGAGTTTTGGTGGAGAAACTACGGTCCGTGCTCAGTGTCGGGTATGTTTTCCATCGTCGACTCTGGGTCAGACACATATGTTGCTAGTGGAAGCAGAATATCCTCAAGGAAACCTTCAAGTGTATCTCTGCGGGCTTTTAACGCATTCTCCTGGTTGTCTAAGCGCCGTCCAAAAGCCTCCCAATCATTCTTCAGCTGGTGGTTGTCAGCAATGGCACCGTTAACGATATCAAGTGCCAGTCTGGTTGATCTAGACAGACTGGCTAGATGTAGTCCAGCTTCCCCATCAGCTGCTCGAAGTAAACGCTCGACAGTGGCGGGTGGGAGATCTAGTACATCTACTTCCCATGTCGAGCGATCCAATTTTCGCATGATCTCATTTGCCCACATGCGCCATACTATCGCGTTGCCTTGATATGTTGCCCCCAAATGTCTTGCAGACTTGTCACTACCTCCCGAATCGAGATTTTTGCGGCAGCACCGGAGCGATCCGTGTGTTGTGGGCGGATGTGAGCACCCTTGAACTCGTCTAAGGCTCGCGCATTTGGAATTCCAAGGCCGTACTCGTAGATTGCCAAAGTGAATGTATCACCCCGACGTTTAGCCAACCATCGGTTCCAGGTAGTCTCAGACTTTGTTGTTGGGACTAGGTGCCCATTCCACTTGGGTTGCAACGCCTTCTATCATGCTGCCTCGGTAGGGGTTTCGATAAACCACACATCATTCTGCTTCAAAGCTATTCCTTAACACGCTGCAAAACCGCTCCCATAGCCTATGCAGGATGTTACTGAAAGTGGCTCCATTTGAAGCAAAGAAGTCAAGCATTGTGGCCGAAGTATCTCGACTTCCGACGGTGTCTTTTACTAGTGGCAGCACCACCAGCTGGTGTTGGTGCTGATCTGCGTCATCATGATCCGCGTCGTGATGATCTGCATCTCCTGGTGAAGGATCGAGCGTTACTTGAGCTCGTCGACGGGCTGTATGTGCTGAAGGTGATAGCAGTTGAGTTGGCGTTCGCTCGCGGAGGGGATACGGCGATACACGAGTCATCGACGACGGCGTTGAGTGTGGAGTCCTTAATACGACTCTTCGGTGCCGGCTTGTCGGTGGAGACTCACACGACAGAGATGCTTCGTCGCCTTGGCTGTTGTTAGTTGCAGCGGCGGCATTAACGGCCTCATCAGCTTCGAGAACCATGTTGCCGCGTCCAAGTGGCTGCTGGTCGGGGGCAACAATTTGACTGTGTGGTGCACATAACCGGTATTATAGCGTACAATATGCAAGTAGACAGACTTGCGCGATCGCCGGAGCGGTTGATTGAATGAATCGCGCAATGAAATTTTGAGTAGAAAGCACAATATATCAATAAAAATAAAAGTATATTTAATTACTTATTAGTATTACAGGCCAAATTATCTAATTAGCCTTAAATAAATCAGTCTTACAACTTGGTGATATGGTAGGTAATTGGTAGCTGGTGCTGTCAGAGAATTGAATCAGAAGCAAGACAAGAACGGCACCAACTACGCTCGCAAAGCTGTGATGCGCTGCGGCTTCTCTTTGAATATCGATGGAGTCTAGTTACAAGTGAACTCTTCCTTTTTCTACAGGAAATCATCACATGTATCCTGAGGAATTTGCAGGCAAGCTGAAGAATCGGACGACAAGTCGTTAAAGACAGGCATCAAAATGGCACGACCGGTAGTGACGAAGGCGTTTTAGAGTAATGATGGAGAGGCACACCTCTAATTCTATGTATATACTTCTGGAAAATCAGACTAATTTGTGTTAACTCGATAAAAATATGCTTACATAAATTAGTATGAGTCAGACTAATTACTGTAGTGACTGTAGTCCCCTAACTGTGAACTAATTTTCATAAGAATAATTTTGAACATTTTAGCTCAGACTAATTATGAAAACTCCGATTTTTCTAATACATAAATTAGCCTGATTTAAACTAATTTTGAACTCAGACTAATTACTGTAGTGACTGTAGTGAACCGCCGTTCACTTAGAGTTTGTAAACTCTTAATAGCACGAAAAGTGCTCGTGTGACCGTTACAAAAACCAACCATCACCAGATTCGCTTCATGGAACTCTCCAGCCATGAGCCGAGCAAAATAATCTCCATGCTCAAAACAAAACTAGGATTTTAGTGAGGTCGCCGTAAGCAAAATTTAAAAAGAATCTATTAGGGGGAGTCGAACCTCCAAAAATGGCCAAAAAAAGTGAGCAAGGGAGTGCCGACAAACACTCGAAAAGTAAGCAGAAAACAGCGAAGGGGGTGTCGATCCTGATCTCTCATTATTGCCTATAATTCGTATTTAAACGAGAAATTCCCCTCCCCCTCCCTCCATTCCACAATTCCTGCGAAGATGCCGAAGGTGAATGATCACAAGCGATTCCTGCGTGAGTTTGCGGCTGTGCTGGCCATTACCACACTCGAGGAAGAAGACAAACAGGACATCAAGAACGAGAAACAGCTTCTATTTTCCAAAGTGAAGGATTTATCTGAGGTTTTGCTGCTAGTGCAGTCGTCCTGCTGTCTTGTTTCTCGAGAACGTGTTGGTTGAATTCAACGACGAGTGGAGGGACTCCGATGTTTCATCAAGCGAGGATGACGAAGATCAACTCTTCGATACCTACAATTCCGACGATGACGATGACCCGTTCGTCTTTCGACGGCTAGTTAAGTATCGTGTCATTGCTAAGGGACATCAGCCGGTGGAATTGTGTGGTTTCGTGCGCAACAAGTTACAGTCTGAACGGTGTTGATCTCTCTCCACTCTCTGACCTCTCGACGCACCCGTCGAAGTCAACACTGCTCACGTCAATCGTCATGATTCAATGCCAGACAACCTGGAAGACATCGCGGAAGGCTTCGCGAACGTCATGAAGGAGACCAGCGCACCTGCTAACCAGACCATCAGCATTGCCGTGGGTGAGGCCCCGAAAAGCGAGGACAGCGTGATAACTAACATCTCACTTGGCTTCCTTAGGTCAATTCAATGAGCGAAAGCGTTCGCAAGTAACGAATGCTCACTTGCAGCTTCTTTAGTACACCAGCACCCACAGCATTAGTTTTCTTGTTTAATCAATACCATTACGTTTGCCAAAGCCTTAGTCGCAACTGTATTCTTGGTTAACATCCATTTTCTTCACCTTGGGCTTGCCACCGACTTCAGGCTTGTCAATA
The DNA here is from genome assembly GCA_008079305.1 of Phytophthora palmivora. Lineage (NCBI taxonomy): Eukaryota > Oomycota > Peronosporomycetes > Peronosporales > Peronosporaceae > Phytophthora > Phytophthora palmivora. The sequence continues at coordinate 81,799 of VOQZ01002077.1, forward strand.
GTGCTACGAAGTTGTTTTCATCCTCCATCCACGTGACAATGATACGATAATCGTCACGGGATAGGTGGACTTTTTGAGAAAGTTCTATGTCGCTCCTGCTCCTGCACGCTATACTCACAGAGTAGATGATAGGTTGAAACTTTGATCGCTATGCGTGAAGTTGGCTTCTTACATGAAAGGCGTAGAAATGAAAGTGCTCGCCATCACTACAGGTGCTTGCATGTAAAGGGGGGAGGGAACGAGGGAACAAGGGATGTAGGGAACTGCTTATCTTTTCGGACTGCTTATTTTCAATATCAGCCACCTCCGGAGGCGGCTTGTTTTGAAATTGAGCAGAAAATCATTGGAAAAATGAAATTTGAGCACGTTTTTTGCATGGTTCGACTCCCCATATTACTATTAATTCTGGCAAAGTCATGATACGTAATTTCCCACGCACGTACAACCTACCTGTTTTTCGGTGTCTTTGATCGCCTTCACCAGGTTGGCAAGGTTGATTGTGACGGGGTCACACGAGCACCTTGCTTGAGGAAGCGTGCTATTAAGAGTATACAAACTCTAAGTGAACGGCAGTTCACTAGTCCCTGGTCTGAGGGGACCTAATAGCCAGTTTAGCGTAAGTTTTAGACTGATTTATTTATAGTTAATTAGGTTCATTTGGCCTGTAATACAAACTCCTAATTAACTATACTTTATCCTAATTATGCATATAAAAGGTAGGTTAATTACTATTGGTTGGCCCTCAGCCACCTCAACCTACGTGGCAGTAGTGTGGCCCACACCACAGTGTGGCTCACACAACTCCATCAGAGTATTAAAACAAATACCCACAGAAGTATATCAACTTCTAAAGGCAGTACCCTTTCTAGGGTACTCCTTCATGTAACCCCGTTACATCCTCCCCCACTTAAGTTGGAAACACCCCCAACCAATGAGGAGCTAGGAAGAGAGCTCCGCTCTCTTTCCTGTCCTTGTCGATACCCATCGACGAGCCACCGTTGTGGCTTGAAGGCTTTCATTCAGCCTTTTCGCGTGCGCAAGACACCCCGAGGTTTCCACGTCAACCTCTCAAGATGCCTAAGAAGGCAAGCACCCGCGGCGCTTCGGCGCCTTCCAAGTCTAAGACCGCGAGGTCGAAGACTGCTAAGGCCAAGTCGAAAGACAAGGCCGTTCCGCGCAAGGAAGTCCGCAAGGCGGCTTCCGAGGCAGCCAGCAAGCGCACCGCTGCTGCTGCCAAGCAAGGAGGGAGTCCGCGACGCAGTCGCTCGCGCTCCCTGTCACCCGACGATAGACCGAACCCTCGGTTCGCCTATCGGGACCACAGTCCTGGGTCGGAGTCCCCGGATTTTAACATCCCTATGATCACGGGATCAGAGTCCGACGGGGACTCTCCTGGATCCGCTAAGGATCCATCTTCTTCTCAGGATGCTCCTTCGCAGGATGCTCCTGCACAGGACGCTCCTTCACAGGACGCTCCTGTTGATGATGCTGAGTCATCAGAGGCAAAGGCAGCTTCGACGAGCTCGCCTGCCAAGAGCCTTACCTTAGCCGAAGGTAAAGCTCGAGCCCAAGCTGCGAAAGCAGCTTCTCCAAAGCGGGCTGGTGAGGGTGCTGCTGCTGCTAAGAAGCGCGCAGCCCCTGGCTCTCCTACGTCAGAGCCTTCAATCGCTAAGGGATTCAAATCCCTGTTCGACTCCTCAGACGAGGAGGAAGAGGAGGGGGTTGTCTCCGAGCCCCGAGAGATCTCCAATGATCTCGACGAGCAGCAAGAGCGTTATCAAACTGCTCAGCTGCAAGGCACTCCTGTGCCTGCCACGCCGGTGTATCCTCGCGGATACTACCCACCGGATGCGGGGTCTGGGTCTCCAATGTTTTTGGAGCAACTCAAGGCCCTCGTGGTCTTATCCATGGGCGCACTTCGCGTGGCGCCTATGAGCGTGCCTTGGTTCAGGACGAACCACTCTTTGTCAACGACATCGAGGCCGCTAGGTGTGTGCTGCTTGCACCACACCGAATTCCTCTCAAGGAATTTACGAGTCTCCGGAAGAAACCGGAAGACCGTGGTGGGCTCTTCCCCATCTGGGGGTACCCTTGGGTACAGCCCGAGAACACCGTAACCCAGACCCAGGCAGAAGACCTGTTCTGGAGATGGGTTTCTCTAAAGAACTTCACAGTTCAGGAGTTGAAAGATCGCCTGCTGTCCTATGTCTTGGACCAGCGAGATCTTCGTATTGAGTTTGTCCACTTAGTCGCTAAGCGGCAACTCCACTCCGTCATGGAGGGACTTAGACAGCAGTCTAAGTCCAGCGCTCAAGATGTGCGCGGGTACGGTTCCGTCAACCCAGGGACCGTACACCGTAAGGCGGCTAAGAAGCCGCGGACTACTTACGCCCCGGCTGTTGCAGACCCCAAATCTCAACAGCCTTCGGGCAGTCAACCCGGAGCCGGTCTTCTGGCTCCCACGAGTTCTGTGACGAGGGGTAACCCCGCCACTTCACAAGCAGCTGGCGCTTCCCAGAGCGCCGCCACACTTGGACGACCCGATCCACATGGTAGTGGAGCTCGCCGTTCCGGTCAAGGAGGGCAGGAGGAGCTCTCGCACGCGTTTGAGTACGAGGCTCCTTCTCAGCCTTATCCTTCTGGACCCTCATCTTCGGGTCGGAACTCTGTAGGGTCCCTATTAAGCGACGAGGTCCGTCAGCTTCGAGATCGCGTCTATGCGATCGAGATAGCCCTTGGGCTTGGACCTGGTGGTCAGGCTGCTGCTCAGGCTGGCAAGCCGGGGACCCTTGAGGTCCTTCGTCAAGACTTGGACGCTCTTGGTCGTGAGACTCATGAGCTCCATGGGCGTGTTGACCGCCGAGCTCCGGCTGCTGCCGTGAAGGAGCTCCGTCGAGGCTTAGACGTTCTAAGCCATGAGGTGCATGGTCGTATGCCCTCTTATGAGCCGCAGGGGTATTCATACCACTCGGCTTATGGGTATAGTTCTTACCCAAGTTCTTCCCACTCGGTACCGTCATACCCTTCGTATGACTCTCGTGGGTACCAGCCTGCCTTTCATTCGCAGGCTTCGACACCGGCAGCTCCGGTTGTCCAGAGAGCTCAGCCTCGTTTCGAGGAGGTGAGTTCTCACCTTGGTCTTCCTCCGTCCGAGAAGGAAGACCCAGCGGATCGTGATACCGCTTAAGACGCCCCACGTAGAACGTCGGGTGCGTCGCCATTGACTTCGGGAGGTCAATGGTATACGCCGCGCCATGTCTGGCCAGGACCGCAAAGGGTCCGATGAAGCGGTGCTTCAACTTGTTGCTCTCTACAGAGCTAACCACCTTTAGCGGTAGGTTTTAGTGTCTAATAGGACTAATTCACCTTGTTTAAACACAGTTAAGTTTCCTCTTGCATGTTTGTCTGAGTACTCCTTTTGTCTATCTTAGGCTGATGCCATTGCGTCTCTAACCCGACTGATTAACGTCAGCCTGTTGTCGATAAACGACGACAGCTGTCTTTTTAAAGACTCGGACTCAATTTCTGAGACCTGGGAGGAAAAGGCTTTCCGAGCCTCTCTCCCACTTACGATGGAGGCCACAGTGCCTTCCCGCAAGGTTAGCGGCACCTGGGGGTGTCTTAACCCATTCAAGTAGAACGTGGTAAACCCCGTTGATGCGTGTACCGCATTGTTGAGTGCAAACTCAACCATAGGAAGCTGGTCCGACCAGGACCGAGGTGCTTCCGAACAGATACTGCGCAGAGTATCTTCGAGCACGCGGTTGACGCGCTCCGTCTGACCATCCGTCTGCGGATGGTCCGCAGTTGACATCGTCAACTTAGTTCCCAGTAATTGGAACAGGGTGTCCCAGAACGCACCCGTGAAACGCGGGTCTCTGTCCGAGACTATGGTCTCTGGTAGACCATGATAGCGAAACACGCTATCTAGGAACGGCTGTGCAGCTTGTTTCCCGGTGACCTTGTCACGTACCGGAGCAAGATGCACCATCTTGCTCAAACGGCAGACAAACACCAATATGCCGGTGTTGCCCTTGTCATCGGCCGGCAGGCCGAAGACAAAGTCGAGACTCATCGACTTCCAGCAATCCGCTGGTACTGGTAGGCTCTGCAATGGAGCCGAGGCGTGGCCCGAAGGCTTCACCCTCTGACATGTTTCACATGTCTTGACATAGTGTGCCACCCACTTATACATGCGGGGCCACCAAAATGTCTGAGAGACCATTTGGTAGGTCTTCTCCCGGCCAAGATGGCCACTTATCGGCGCATCATGCGCCTCCAGAAGTATGTCATACTTCAGATCCTCGTCGTTTGGAACGACAACCCGAGGAGGATCTCTGGGGTCTACTCTGTAATGGAGTAACCCATCGACCAGCTCATAACGATGGAGCTGCGTCCGCTGTCGAGGCGAAAGCCTGTCGACTTTGGCGTCCTTGCCATCGGACAAGAACTGCACCAGTGGTGTGTAGTTCTCGTCCTCCTGATACGCCAAGCGTATCCGATCGTACAGATCTGCCGTGACCCGACTGACATGAGCTAGCTCATAGTCAGGTCGACGCGACAATGCATCGGCAAGCACATTCAGCTTGCCCGGCTTGTATTCAACGCGGAAGTTGTATTCCGCGAAGAATGACAGCCACCTCGCCATCCGCTGCGACAGATACGGCGAGTTGGTGGCAGTCCGCAAGGACGCGTGATCCGTATAGATCACAAAGGGCCTCGTGCCCAAGAGATGAACTCTAAACTTGACAAGAGCGTACTTCATTGCAAGTAGCTCCTTGTCATGAACGGGATAGTTCCGTTCGGCAGCCTTCAGCTGCCTGGACTGGAAGGAGATGACACGTTCATGTCCCTCATCGTCCTTCTGCAATAGCGCACAGCCTATTGCATAGTCAGAAGCGTCACAGACGACGCTAAATGACTTGTTCTCGTCCGGCAAGGCCAGGACTGGCGCTTGCTGTAAGCTCGCCTTGATGCTGTCAAAAGCATCCTGGTGCTGTTGCTCCCAGACCCAGTCGGCATCTTTCTTTAAGAGATCCGACAAGGGTCGAGCTAGTTCAGCGTACCCTGCGCTGTACTTATGAAGATAGTTGGCTAAGCCCAACCACTTCCGGAGGTCCTTCTGCGACCTTGGGGTCGGCCAAGCCGCTATGGCCTTGACCTTCCCTGGATCGGCGCGTACGCCGGCCCTGCTGACAAAGCAGCCGAGGACCTTTATCTCCTCAGCTGCAAAGACGCACTTGTCGATGTTGGCATAGAGCTTATTAGCTCTCATGACCTCGAACACTCGACGGAGGTGCTTCAAATGCACCTCCATAGCCGTCTGGCCACCTTCGGCACGGCTATGGACGAATATATCGTCAAAGTACGTCTGAGCGAACGTACGCAATGGTCTAAACAATTGTGTGACCAAGCGATTGAACGTCGCTGGGGCATTCGATAGCCCTTGTGGCATCACTAGCCACTCCCAGAGCATCCCATTCGGGGTGCTTACTGCGGTGAGAGGAATGTCACTCTCCCGCATCAGGATCTGGTAGTATCCATCTACCAGATCCAGGGCACTGTACAGCGTACAGCCCGACATGTTGTTCAGCAACACATCCTTGCGAGGGATCGGCGTCTGTGCCGGTACCGTCGCATTGTTCAGCTTGTTGTAAGCGTGAACCAGACGCCACTTCCCGTTCGGTTTCCGAACGCAGAAGGTCGGCGTCGAGTGCGGGGACTTCGACTCCCGCACCATGCCCGACTTCGCCTTCTCGGCGAAGAAGGCATCTATGACCTCGCACTGCTCGCGAGGTAGAGGCCACTGCCTCGTGACACAATATTTTGTGCCAGGCACGAGGTCAATCTCGTGCCGAACTCCCCGATCCGGCGGGAGTTGGGATGGTGGGTGCTTCGACACCACATCCGAGTATTCCTTCACAAGAGGATACACTGGATCCTCCGGGTTCTTGAGAATCTCAGAACCCAAGCGCGTTGCGCGCTGCTTCGTGAACCCCTCCAGGACATCCTCGTCCATTACGGAGGAAGAGTTCAAATCTTCAGGAGAGGTCTCCAGCTTCAGGAGCACCATCTCCGCAATCTCTCCGGCCTTCAACTCGGCCAGGAAGTCCTTCATGGACAATTCCTCGAGGTTCAGCAGGGCTGACACCTCTGGCAGTGCCTCCAGATGGACGGCACCTGCCCTAACTTGACGACCGGACACGCCGTCGAAGACATGGCATTGTTCTTCGACCGGCCGTGCCGGTGGAGTCTCAGACTCCGAGTGTGGTACTTGGTTATCCACACCAGAGGTGCTCAACGGCACCCCCGCACTCGTACTGGTCTTCTTGACCCCGCGTGGAACTACGTTACCCACGCTAGAGACGCATGCTGCGCTCTCAATCTTCTTCTCGGTCTCTTCGACCTCGTGTGGAACTATGTTACCCACACCGGAGGCGCCCTCAGCGTCCTCCCCAGCAGCCTCAGCTGCTTGCGGACCTATGTTACCCGCTTGCGGAACTACGTTACCCGCCTGTGGACCTATGTTACCCACACAGGAGACGCCTTTAGCGCTCTCCTCAGCAGCCTCTGCTGCTTGCGGACCTATGTTACCCGCCTGGTCAGTGCCGTCCGGCACTGCCACAGTCGAAGCCCATACGGCGCGACGACTCTCAGCGTTGGGACTTGCCGTCGTGGCAATCCCACACGCTTGGCAATGAGCCTTGGTCTCACGACCGGTTGCGAGGCTCATCGCAACATCTTCGTTGGAGTCCGTGACTCCCAGTACTTCTTCGGGCGCATAAGCGCCTTGGCGACCATCTCTGGCGCCCCAGTCCCGAACAGAGGTGGGAACATTACTCACCAAAGCTCTGTCGGAGACTGCAGGCCGGCTATCCCCAATGGCTTTGCCGCGCCAATCGATCCAGGGCTCGTGCTTTTCGAGCCACGGCATGCCCAGGATCAAGTCGTACTTGTCCATGTCTAGGACAAGAAACGACTCCGTACTGTCAAAGTCCTCAAACTTTACAGCCAGGTCCATACGGACCCCAGGTACGTTAACCACCGTACCATCGGCCAGTCTCACCGAGACCTGGCCCCTGCCTTTGCTTTCTCGCAAAGCATCGGCATACTTGTCGCCATTCCGCGCGACCGTCTGGCGTCGAGCAAAGTTTGTCGACGCCCCAGAGTCAATCAGGACTCTAAAGGGATCTCCATATCCCCGTACACTCGCGTGTACCACGAGCAGTCCGCCGCTGCTCTTTCTCGTCTCGAGAGCACCCAGGCTCTCAGGGGCTAAGCCTCCATGGCGTGCGCCATCCGCACTCCTACCATGGGGACTTAGATCTTCCCCAGTAGGGCGCCCCGCCCCTACTGGTGACCCCAGTTCCCCTGGCTCTTGGGTCGCGGCTTCTGCCACGGGCCCCTCGAGCCCCTAGGTTTGGAAGGGAACTTCCTTTGCCCTCCCGCAGGGCATGCACGTTGCATGTGCCCGAGCTTCCCACATCCGTAGCAACGGATAGAGCTCTGTACGGCCGTACCCAGTTCCATGGGTACCGGCCCTGTGCTAGCTCCAGCTGCTGGAGCTCCTTGCACTGCGCCTGACGACGCATTGTGGCCTTGCCACACCGACGTAGGGGTGCGAGCCTGTCGGTAACTGTACTCCTCTTGGAGGGCGATCTGTATCGCCTCCTCCATAGTGTTCGCATGCACGCGGAACAACTGTGTGCGGGATGGACCCACCTTCAGGCCATCCATGAACACTGTCACTTTGATGTGTTCAGGTAGGGGGTTCCCCACCAGAGATGCAGCGAGCACTCGCATCTCTTGGATGTATTCGTGCAGCTCACGCTTCCCTTGTTTACAGGCAAGGAAGCGCGAGCGCTGGCGATACTCATAGTTTGCCGGAAGGAAGGCGGCTCTAAGCTGTTGACACAGCTGAGCCCAGGTTGTGAAACAACCCGGCGTTGTCGCTTCGCGCGTGTACGCCCAGGTCTTCGCCCGTCCTCCCAGGTTGGATAGGGCGAAAGCGACCCGAAGTCGCTCGGTCGAGATCAGAGCCGCGTCCATCGCGAGCTCTACCTCTCTGACCCAGAAGTGGAGGTTCTCCCCCTCCTTTCCCTCATAAGGATTAACCTTAAGCCTCAACGGCTTAGGTTGGGCTGGCTTCATCTCAGCCACGGGGGTCTGTAACCCCTGTACGTGGTCGATAAGCCCTCTCTCGTACGTGTCGAACGCCTCAATGCGTTCGACCTGCTCGGCCGGCGTAGCAGCCGCCAAGCTTTGGAGGGCATCTCCTCCAAAGATGCCCACCATCTTCCGGACCGACTCAAACTGAGAGTCGGTCAAATGAGGGAACTCCCCTCTATCCATCCTGGCTTACCTTTTAGGAGCCACAGAGGATTCAGGTAGCCAATCTACCCGCGTAGGTGTGGATTGACTACAAGTGCTACCAAGTGTACGGGGTCACACGAGCACCTTGCTTGAGGAAGCGTGCTATTAAGAGTATACAAACTCTAAGTGAACGGCAGTTCACTAGTCCCTGGTCTGAGGGGACCTAATAGCCAGTTTAGCGTAAGTTTTAGACTGATTTATTTATAGTTAATTAGGTTCATTTGGCCTGTAATACAAACTCCTAATTAACTATACTTTATCCTAATTATGCATATAAAAGGTAGGTTAATTACTATTGGTTGGCCCTCAGCCACCTCAACCTACGTGGCAGTAGTGTGGCCCACGCCACAGTGTGGTCCACACCACTCCATCAGAGTATTAAAACAAATACTCACAGAAGTGTATCAACTTCTAAAGGCGGTACCCTTTCTTAGGGTACCCCTTCATGTAACCCCGTTACATCTTTGATCGCCTTCACCTGGTTGGTAAGGTTGATGGTGTCCGGATTTGTTGGCATGTTATCGAATTTTTCCGAAACTCATACAATGTAAGTGTGATTACAAAATTTTCAAACAATTTTTTATACAGGAGAATCGGTCGTTGATTCCAACAATGAGGGTACATGTATGCGAGCCTGCCAACAAGACGTTAGATAACCAGAACGGGTTCACAGTATCAACTTCATCGCGCGACGTATCGTTCTACTGTACAGTGTTTTATACTTTAATAAAAACAATAAAAGAATCTATTGTGAAGTGCAGCGTGATTGTGCGAGCAGCTCACCATCGTGGCGCATGCCTGGCATGAAGATCGTCGCGTCGTTTCTAACTGAATATACCGTACACAAACGATTAAAATAAATACACGTAAGCTTACTGAACATGTATATCCACTCGTTTGAATTCCTGCATTGATGAGCTTTAAATTGATCTCTGAATTAACTTTTTAATTACTCTAAGCAAATGAACACAATTGATAGGCCGACGGAAATGCCAACACACATTTCCACAACACCAACAGACTCCAATATATCTTTGATCGTCAGCTTGAACGTCAACTGCTAGGTGACCTTCAACTGCGGCATGTGAATCCGGACCACCATTTTGCAAAACTCCAGTCCCAGTGGCCCAAGGCAGCTGTCCTTGCGGAGCCAAATTGTAGCTGCCCTCCAAGCAGATGACTTTCCTAACGGTGGACCACTTGTCAGCAGGTTCAACGAGAATATACGTGTCGTACACACTTACGGAACCGGAAAGCGTTGAACGTGTACCAAGGAAAACACTGTACAAAAGGAACAACAACAAGATACATTATTTCTTTCCATGCAGAGCCTGTATCACGTGAATTGAACTGCGTAGACGGACTATTACAGATATTAGAACGTGCAAGATTGCAAACATATTAATAGTTAATCCCATCTGTACTTGCTGTCTCGCGACACTACACGGGGCAAACGAACTTGAGGCGAAGCCTGGACATTGCTTGGAGGCTTTCCATGACCATACAGTGTACTGCCTATTGCTTCGTGCCATCTGCCCGCAAATCTCTTGTTGTTCAGGTTGACGTCGTAGCCACAAAGTGAGGAATTAATTAATCCAGCTTCGGTTGTGAAGGGTGTTTCCATATGTCCAAGCACCATCCTGTCGATGGAGCACCAAGTTTTCAAGCAAGAGCCTCTTGCTCATTCTCCAATTTTCTCGTCCCCGAGAGGATTACTTGGCCCTTTTGAACAGGTCAACGACCCCGATAACCTAGGCAATCTCCTTTCACGACCATGGTCTACTCGCCCAGCACGTACCTAGTTTCTGCCGCTGTGGCTGCGGTGGCCCTGCAAATGCAGTGCACGTCCGCGGGGTCACTGTACTACGAACCTTTCACCGTTTCCGATACTGTGAACGAGATCAGCGTCGATTTCCCTGCTTACGGAGCCGAAGTTACCGACCAAGACATCGCCTTCGAGGTGGAAGTGGACCCCACCCTCCCCGACATCACCACCATCTCAACAGTACCGGTGACGCTGACGGATTTGCTTGCCAACAGTTCGACGGCCCCAACGGAGCCTGTGTTCAAGAAGGTGGGCACAGTGATCATGTCAGAGGAGACTCCCGCCACTGATGCCGATCAGGATTCGTACATCGACTTGGCCACGCCGTCAACTGAAGCCGGAAAGCATGCCAAGACTGGTGTGAAGGACTGTGCTACCGGATGGGAGACACCCACGATCGACACCCAACTTCAGGAGAAGATTGAGAAGAAGCGTCGGCTGGAGGCTAACACGAACAGGGATATCGCCAAGCTCGAGGCCTACTTCGGCACTAAGATGGAGATGACGCTTGCCGACCTCCCAACTGTGGGTGTACACACACCGTCGCCGTGGGCTGGACCGTACTGGCCGACCTATCAGGACAGCATCAACGTTGTTTGGAGTGAGGGACAGCCGAGCCCTGCTGAGAAGTATGCCAAGGCTTTTGGTCTCGATGTGACGGATTTCATGGACAAGGTGTCCAAGGACAACGGCATTGACTCGCAGAGCCGGCGGAGACAGTGCCAGACTGACAATGACTGTGCAACTCTCAAGGACAACAGCGCTTGCGCTATTCGTGCTGGCAAGTCCTCGGGATACTGCATTCCGACATGGTTTGGTATCTGCCACGCTTGGGCGCCTGCTGCCATTCTGGAGGCTGAGCCTAACTGCCCTGTGACACACAACGGTGTTACGTTCCAGCCCATAGACATCAAGGCTCTCATCTCCGACGTCTATGACGGTGCCGGCGTAGCAACCGTGTTTACGGGAGCCCGCTTCAACGGCAAAGATGATGCCACAGATGAGTATGGCCGCCACACCAACGCCGCTTACCGTGACATCAATCCTGCCTATTTCCACATTGCGTCTGCCAACATTCTGGGCAAGTTGAACGCCACATTTGTGGCTGACGTTGATGCCGCTGCGGAGGTATGGAACCAACCTGTGCGTGGTTTCAAGGTGTTTGAGCAGACTGCCATGTCCCTCGAGGAGGCTGCCGAGACCTTCTACGGACTGGAAGCGTACCCGTGGAATGCTGCAGCCAAGAGCATTGTGTACGTCAAATCGCGTCTATCGTGGATCTTCGAGACGTATACGGATGGTGGCCTGGTGGCCTCTGGTCAGATCAATCAGTACACCACCGGCAAATACTACTACTACCTTCTGGAGCTGGACGACGCTGGTGAGATTATTGGTGGTGAGTGGGTGTACAACTCAGACAGCGATCACCCGGACTTTCTCTGGGTACCAAAGGCCAAGCCTGCTGCTAACACTGTGACCAGCATTGGCTTGAGCTATGCGGATGTGACCATGCTTCTTGAGAAGTCGGTCGCTTGCTCTGACTCTGCTGGTTCGTCGGCCCCTCCTTCATCGACCGGCGGTTCTGAGTCTGCTGGTTCGTCAGGCGATGCGCCGACGGATGTGCCGTCGACATCGACGAGTGCTTAGCACCAGCAGCAAAGTGCTGTTATTTGAATCCAGCTCCTCTTTCGCTGTGTCATGAGCATGTACATGTAGCTGTGTTAAGATTTTCATACCATAAACTCACAGCTTGGCATCAACAAGAAACGTGTACTTCAGTAGTATTTGTTTTAGTTTTTTTCAGAAAGTAGAGTTATTCCAAATTACAGTATGCAAAACGCCCGAGAGTCGTTCGACAACCTTCACACTGCTGTAGTGACTACAGTAGTCAACCACACACAGACTGTAGACAGCAAACAAACATGTATTATAAACATCCAGCCCGCTATTCATGTTAACCTGTTGATTATCATTGCTTCGTCGGGCAGCTCCCCCTGTTGGGATGACTTTAGCAGAAGTTCGAGCAGTAGCAGGTTCGCTCCACCTTGCTGACTTTCTTGGTAGTATCCCCTTTGCTAGACAGTCGTCTCGCTTTCTTTCTCCCAGGCTTCGAGGTGACCTGTAGTGGTTGTTAGCTTAGTAAATACACTCGGCTACTAGTTCCGTGCGGATTAAGCCCCCGCATTGCCGTGTGTTCAAGTTTTGGTATTCAGAACCCGGGATACACTACATGACCGCACGTGTACGAAGATGAAGATTACTGATTAGTTCTTCACTCAAAACCAGAGCTCGCACCCACAGGAGATAGCAGGTGACACTTTAATAATGCTGTGCATTCTCTCTCTAACGAGAAGTATATATGCTGCGCCACCTCAGCCTCTAACCACGTGGGATAGTTATCTCCCTCATCCAAGTGTATCCCTTTGTAACTATTAACAACTGCATTACACAATGTAGCCGTCAGGCGAAAGAAAAGTATCAGCAATCGGAGGACAGAACACCTTTGAATAAAATAGCATCTCGATCAAAGTGTCTTCTGGGAAACAGCAAAGCGGGTACTGTTGACAAGTTCGGGGAGAGATTTATCCGCATCTGGGTTTATTATACATTTTCCCTACTTCCAAACCAATGGATTACATATCCTACTGCCAACCAACGTTGGTTCTAGGGTCCGAAAAGGGTGTTCGTCCTGACGAAACCTTGGCGTTGGATACCTTGTAAGATAGGATAATACTCCACCAGGAATCCTCCTCAGCGACAACAGCGGCGGTATTTGTGAACGGATACGTTCATTCAAGGCAACGTTGTACAGTGTAGCCCCAAAGTCCGCGAAAAGATATGCTTTAGTGGCCTTCTATTTGACTTATTTATTGTAAGAAGTCTCACATAAGGTGAAACGAGTCTGCATGATGCCCTCTGTAGGTGCTTGCTGGGCGTTTGCCTACGGCTGTGAGTTTTCAATAACTTATTGTGCTTGAGTACTGAGGTTTGTAGCTACTCTTGTGCTTCTTGTTTCGTGGAATACCGCTCTTTTGCTTTTGCCATTAATTTTCGCCGCTGTGAGTGCTGTACCTGCTGGTTCCTCCCACTGCACTGCGAAGAACTCGTTCAAACTCTGTGTCACTGTGGTTACCGATTGAGGTCATTTAGGGTTTGTTCGAGCTGTACTTGCAGCTTTTTCGAGACTACCAATTTGGAGAAATGTTGAGTCCGAAGGCTACATTACCCTTAGTTCTGTCATTCCGTGGTGCAAAGCCTTTGCTGCGGTATAGGTCCCAGCATTGTTCTTAAATCTTAATAGACTACTATTATAAAGATTTATTAAAATACATGTATTCGAGGCTCAAAACGATCCAAGAGCTGGAAGAGTGCTTTTCTACAAGTGCACGATGTTCGCAATATTGACGAGTCTATGAGTCTATGACGACACCAGATGATTTCCATATGGTGTGCATGTCAGATAGTGAGCATGGATTTTTGTGTCGTTCAATGAAACCGTGTTTTGCTGGGCACCACAACCAAGCACGAGCTGCTTCAGCGTCTTGAGAACGTCGCGATTTTGTCGGATCCCTTCACTGTTTCAAATTGTCTGAGATATACTGTAGAGCTGGTCTGAGGGTGTTAATACTGCAAAAGTGTAAACTTCCGCTTTAATGTAACGTTGGTAGGGCAAAAAGTAAATTTTGACGCATTTTGGTACAGAGATTTGGCTGGTTGCGCACATTACTATTATCTTCAAGAATGTTAACCACAATTCTGTGTGAACAATACGGCAACTTTAAAACGGCGAAGTCCTTCGATAATAAGAAGAGATATCGGCCCTCCAATGCTTATAGTACAAGGTTGAAATGATAATAGACAACCGCCAACAGCATACGTTGGTAAGAACCATTTTTAATTTTTGAGGATGATCTGCTAATTTTAATTATATACAAGCTGTTAATAATTGTGACACGTAAGGTCATAATTATAATTACGTTGGTACTAATCACCTCAAGTAACCATGGGATCCCTTCGAGACTCTGGTTCTGTCCCCCTTCGTACTCTAGTCCTGAGCTCCAATATCCTCTGAGCCAGGTTTCCTGGCTTGAACACTTCTAGAATTGATTCAATTATTGAAGGCTTCCTTCAAGACGACAGGCTGAGGGAGTACGCTGCAAATCATCGTCGTATGGTATGCGAAAGCACGCATAGAAATGACCCAACTGGACATTCATAAAGCAAGTGCGTAGGGTGTCGTAAAATTGCTGTGGATTAGTTCCATCTGTCCTAAGCACACGGCATACCGGCTCCACGGCCCGTGGCATGGGGCATCAGCAAGCGTAGCATGCTGCGTGCCACACTGTGCGGGCAGGCGAACAGCAAATTGCTGTGCTGCTCATTTTCAAATCTGCTCGTCCGCGAGAAGATTACTTCCCTCTTCGTCCAAGGACTTCTTCGGTAACCACTATGGTCTACTCGCCCAGCACCTACTTGGTCTCCGCTGCTGCCGCCTTCGTGGCCATGCAGATGCAGCAGACTGCTGCGACGTCGCTTTACTATGGCGCCTTCACTGTCTCCAATACGGTGAACGAGATCACCGACAAGTTCCCGGCTTACGGTGGCGATGTGACCGACCAGGACTGTGCCATCCAAGTGACAGTGGACCCGACACTACCCAACATTACCACCATTTTGCCCGAACCGGTGGAATTCCCGGACCTACTGGCCAACTTGACCAAGGCCCCCGCTGAGCCAGTCTTCCAAAAGGTGGGTGAGGCTGATGTGTCGGAAGAATGCCCGACCAACGAAGCCGACCAAGACGCCTATATCGACTCGACTACGCCATGGATTGGTGTATCGCAGCCGAACAAGACCGGAATCGAGACACCGAAGGACTGCGCCACTGGGTGGGAGGACTCCACGACCGTCCAGGCGAAAATCGAGAAGAAGCGCCGTCTCGAGGCTAATGCTAACACGGACATTGCCAAGCTTGAGGCTTTCTTTGGCACCAAGATGGAGATGACTCTGAAAGACCTCCCTACCGTCGGAGTTCACACTCCGTCACCTTGGGCTGGACCGTACTGGCCCACGTACCAAGACAGCATCAACGTTGTCTGGAGCCAAGGTCAACCGAGCCCTGCTGAGAAGTACGCCAAGGCGTTCGGTAAGGACGTAAATGCCTTTATGGATGCTGTGTCCAAGAAGAACGGTGTTGATTCGCAGAGTAACCGCAGGAAGTGCACTTCCGACAACGACTGCTCAACCCTCACGGACGGCAGCTCGTGTGCTATCCGTGCTGGAAAAACCTCGGGCTACTGCATTCCTGGGTGGTTCGGTATTTGCCACGCTTGGGCCCCAGCCGCCATTCTGGAAGCTGAGCCGAACTGCCCCGTGACGTACAATGGTGTGACGTTCCAGCCCATGGACCTTAAGGGTCTCGTTTCTTTGGTGTACGATGGTGCTCGTGTGTCAACTGTCTTCACTGGCGCTCGTTTCAACGGTGGCTCGGACTCTACAGATGAGTACGGACGTCACTCCAACAACGCGTTCCGTGACCTGAACCCTGCTTTCTTTCACATCGCTAACGGCAACATCCTAGGCAAGCTTAACTCGACATACGTGGTCGATGTGACCGCTGGCGCTGAGGTGTGGAATCAGCCTGTGCGTGGTTTCAAGGTCTACGAGCAAACTAAGATGTCGCTCAAAAAGGCTGCCCAGACTTTCTACGGTCTTCAGTCTTACCCGTGGAATGCTGCAGCCAAGAGCATTGTGTACGTCAAGTCGCGTCTGTCTTGGATCGTTGAGACGTACACGGATGGTGGCCTGGTGGCCTCGGGTGCCATCAATCAGTTTACTACCGGCAAGTACTATTACTACCTACTGGAGCTGGACGCTGCGGGTGAGATCATTGGTGGTGAGTGGGTGTACGACTCTGATGATGACCACCCGGATTTCCTGTGGCTGCCGAAGGCCAAGCCTGCCGCTAACTCTGTCACCAGCGTTGGCCTGAGCTATGCGGACGTTAGCATGCTGCTTGAGAAGTCTGTGGCTTGCACGGCTTAAGCTGCAACGAGCTTGACTGACTACAGTGCTGAGGTTGCATTGAACGTGTATGCAGTGCATATACTATGCACAGGCAGTGCACAAGACTGTAAATACGATCTCATTTTACGCTGTCAAATTATCCCTTCAACCTACGTCCTTAGCTGGAGGTCTCGGTCACTGCCAACAAGAAATTAGATAAATGAAATAACCTTGCCAAAAATCTGAATGTGATTGCATTTTCCTTGTCGATTCGAATGTGAGGTACCCTCTTTTCTATCTGCTGCCACGTTTTGCATTGGATAGCATAAATATTGATATTAAAGGCTATCCTACTACTAATCAACTTCTATACATGTGGGAACTCCCTGCCTACAAGATACATGTGCTTGAAGTGGGCATGTTTGGCAGGCATTTTTGACATCTTAGTACATGGTTAAATGTGGCCAGACAGGTAATGTTGAGAAGGAGCTATGGAGCAGTGCTACTTCCTCTTAATTTCGAGACAGCTATTGGGATTTCCGATTAAGAATGGACACCACAAAGACAAATCCATGATCTAGATTGAAGGTGAATGTGTCGTTTGCACCACCTTTACGTGAGTAGCTTAATCGAACCACTATTTTATTCTACAGTCCATGTAAGTACATGTATTTAGTTACCAACTTCATTAAATGCTACGTGGCACCCCAGTTTACCTCGTGATGCCCGGCTCAACCACCCTATATCGTCAATTTGATGTTCAAGTGCACGAGCATCATTTCGGTGAGTATCGTTCTCTCGGACGGACACATCTTTTACGGAATTGATACACTTGATCGTGCTTTTGTGCGAAATCGTTGACCTCAACGTTTGAGACCATCGTTACAAATGGACACGGTTTCTTCCTAGATCTCGTTCAAGATGGTGTTCAGATGTCACGCGAAATTTGTATGCAGACTCCTACATATTAGCCAGGGAGGACCATCCCATAAGATACAGTGACTTGTACACTATCGGTAGCCAGCGAGCACCGGACCAACTCACCGTTACCCGATGTTACACTTCCAGCTCATTTTTAAATCTATTCGCTTGCGAGAAGATTACCTCACACCTTCGTTCCAGGTCCAACCTAGATAAAACCCGTTTCGCAACCATGGTGTACACACCTCGCGCCTACCTCGTTTCCGCTGCCGTCGCACTTGTGGCTGTGCAGATGCAGCAGACCGCTGCAACGTCACTTTACTTCGACCCGTACACGTCGACTGACACGACGGGTACGATCAGTGGCAAATTCCCGGCCCGTGGTGCTGAGGTGGCCGACCAGGACTGTGCTATCACGGTGCAGGTGGACCCGACGCTACCGGATATCACGACCATTTCGACCGTGCCGGTGACGTACCCTGACCTACTGGCCAACTTGACCACCGCTCCGGCAGACCCGTTGTCCACGAAGGTGGGCACGACTATTTTGTCTGAGGCGGTCCCTGCGACGAACGCAGATCAGGATGGTTACATTGGTACGTCAACCGGCAGCCCGGTGAACATGCCAACTACCAAGACTGGCATCTCGACTCCGTCGTCAGGTTCTCCTAAGGATTGCGCCACTGGATGGGATTCCACGACCACCCAGGCGAAAATTGAGCAGAAGCGTCGTCTGGAGGCTAACACCAACAAGGACATCGCCAAACTCGAGGCCTACTTCGGCACGTCAATGGAAATGAACCTGAAGAACTTGCCTACCAAGGGTGTCCACACGCCTTCGCCATGGCCTGGTCCGTACTGGCCCACTTACCAGGACAGCATCAACGTCCAGTGGAGTCAGGGAGAAGCTAGCCCTGCCGAGAAGTACGCCACTGCCTTTGGTCTCGACGTGACGGATTTCATGGACAAGGTGTCCAAGGACAACGGTATTGACTCGATGAGCAAGCGTCAAAAATGCTCGTCCGATAACGACTGCGCCAACCTCACGGACGGCAGTGCGTGTGGTATTCGTGCAGGCAAGAGCTCGGGTTACTGTATTCCGACATGGTTTGGTATTTGTCACGCGTGGACACCTGCTTCGATCCTAGAGGCGGAGCCCAACTGTCCCGTGACACACAACGGCGTGACCTTCCACCCCATGGACCTGAAGGCCCTGGTCTCAGACATCTACGACGGTGCATCGATCTCGGCGGTGTTCACTGGTACCCGTTTCAACGGTGGCAGCGATTCCACTGATGAGTATGGTCGTCACTCGAGCGCTGCTTACCGTGATCTGAACCCTGCCTTTTTCCACATCACTGCGGCAAACCTTCTCGGCAAGCTGAATGCTACGTTTATTGCGGATGTGACGGCCGGTTCGGAAGTTTGGAACCAGCCCGTGCGTGGTTTCAAGGTGTACGAACAGACCGAGATGTCTCTCGAGGAAGCTGCCCAGACCTTCTATGGCCTCGAGACGTATCCATGGAATGCTGCTGCTAAGAGTATCGTGTACGTGAAGACGCGTCTGTCTTGGATCTTCGAGACGTACACGGATGGTGGTTTGGTGTCGTCGGGTCAGGTCGACAAGTTCACGACGGGTGCTTACTACACGTACCTACTGGAGATGGACGACAGTGGAAACATTATCGGTGGTGAGTGGGTGTACAACTCGGACGACGATCACCCCGACTTCATTTGGTTTCCGAAGGCGAAGCCCGCTGCAGACACTGTGACGAGTGTTGGTCTGAGCTATGCGGACGTGAGCATGCTACTGGCGAAATCTGCTTCCTGTTCTGGCTCAGCATCCGCTTCAGGATCAATTGGCTCAGCTGGCTCGACTTCTGCTTCATCTTCTGGTTTCTTGATCTCAAGTATGGCGAGTTCTGCTTCAACTGGTTCGCAGGGAGTGTCCACGGAGACACCGGCCACATCTGTAACTGGTTCAAGACCAAGTAGCAACGGAGTCAACCCAGCCGGAACACCAGCCGCCACTTACGAAAATATTGATTCGTCTACTGTGACGGTCGCACCAGCTTCGAATGGAAACAATAATGACAACCAGGGCAGCAACCAGGGCAGCAACCAGACTGGCGACCAGCACCATGGCGACCACAACCAGGGTGATCAGCACCACGGTGGCCATCACCAGGGTGAAGGTGATAACAACCAACAACAGCAGGATGGACAGGGTCATCGTCAGTCGTACCAATCGTTCTTCCATTGGTGGTAATTGTCCACGAGTAGCTCAGAAAGAATTCAGATGCTCAAGATTCAATATCTTGCGCGCAGATAACTAGAATTTCACGGCTCATTAAAAATGTCAAGTGGTTTGGCACTATTTGATTTTTATGGCTTATCGTGAAACTTAAATGCTAGTGTGCCAACAAATTGTTTCTTAGTAGCTAGGATTCGAACGGATATCGCGATTTAGCCAATTCAGAATTACAATATACCCACCCGACATGCCAAAGTCGATTTTTACGTCAGGTCACTCAGGGACCTCACTATTCACACGTGCTTATCAGATAATCGGATAATTTCTGCATTTCTTGTTCGAATTTCATGATGTAGGAAGCCTACAGGCTGTCCCCACCAAATTCGTGTTACTGGATGAAAACGGAGGATACAAACAAACTACGCATCAGAGCGAACAAAACTATAAGATGTGATAACCATCTAAATACTGAAGGCGAGTAACTGTTCGCTAGATCAGCATAGCAGTAAGACTTACGACTTTTAAGTTTACCAATTGAAAATATTACGACCAGTATCTTTGCGTCGTAGCTCCTGAAAACAACGAGGCGGTTGGTGGCCCTAAAACAGGCGCTGTCAGCGACGGAACTTAGAGTCGACGAAAACGTCTGTGCAAATAAAATCCGTCATTGGGATCGAACCCCCGGCACAGCACCAAAATCCACGGGGACTTTACCGCATGGTATGTATGGAGTTCATTTTACGTACAGTAACATTCCGTATGTACGTAATTTTCACGATACCGGTTTGTATTGATTGTGTTGGAATGTCGTTGATATGTATTACCGAGTCCAAGTTGGAAAGACTACATTAAACACAAAATTTAGCGCGACATTCGCCACGTTGACGAAGAAGAGCAAGATTGAAAGTCAGGGCACGGTGGATTTTAGAGAGAACGCTCGTGTGACTAGGGCGTCGATTCATGTACAACAAATGGCCCGTCTACACATGTACCATTCAATCGTACGTTTAGACAGCTCGAGAAGTCTCAGCGTAGGCATGTACTGGCAAATTGCCACCTCACACCTCACTGCAAGCTTAGATACAGACAAGCGTGCTGTAGTAAATGTAAAAGTAGTTACAGTAGTTCCATACTGTACCAAGTGAAAGATTACAGTTTAAATGTTGCCGTCATCGTAAAACGCGACCCCAGTGCAGGATGTCTATGCTGCATAATCGCACGCCGACATCCGCTCCCCGGCACAGTCTGGTTGGGTTGTACATGTTCCATGTAAGTACAATAGCTCCTATCGCTTCACGTACTAAGTTGCTTGCTCATTGGATTGATTTCATTCTTGGTGCACTTGTTTGCATTTCCAAGCCTAAAGTTCGGCATGACAAGCCTTGCATCCTTAACATCAACAATGTTGCTTATCCAATTGATGGCATGGACCACCTTTACTCAAATTGGGAACGAAGATACAAAGCTACCGCCACTGCATACCGAGCTAATGTTCAGAGGTTCCTAGGATCTATCTCATGGTCCCGAGTTCTGTTACAATACAGTGTGTTACTGCTAGATGAGAGTACGCCGTATATTGATACCGAAGCTTTATGACGCGTCGTTTGATGGAATTCACCCAAACGCGTGATTAGCGTGGTTCATGTAGATCTGCTCTCGGTTCTCCAGACTCGAGACCTGTGGCCAAGCTAGCTCCACCATCCTGAGATTTTCCTGAACAAAGACTTTCCAACGGCTCTCGCCCGGCGCAGCGAATCAGAATTATACGCCCTAACAAATGGACAAGATTACTACCCAGAAGGCGATAAGGATGGTGGACGACGCGCAACAAGCACGTGCAATTGCAATGCGGGTATTTGAAGAAAGAGGCACGGGTCATGAAGAACGTATTCATTCCTCAATCTGCTCGCTTGCGAGAAGATTACCTCACACCTTCGTTCCAACCTAGATAAAACCCGTTTCGCAACCATGGTGTACACACCTCGCGCCTACCTCGTTTCCGCTGCCGTCGCACTTGTGGCTGTGCAGATGCAGCGGTCTGCTGCAACGTCACTTTACTTCGACCCGTACACGTCGACTGACACGACGGGTACGATCAGTGGCAAATTCCCGGCCCGTGGTGCTGAGGTGGCCGACCAGGACTGTGCTATTACGGTGCAGGTGGACCCGACGCTACCGGATATCACGACCATTTCGACCGTGCCGGTGACGTACCCTGACCTACTGGCCAACTTGACCACCGCTCCGACAGACCCGTTGTCCACGAAGGTGGGCACGACTATTTTGTCTGAGGCGGTCCCTGCGACGAACGCAGATCAGGATGGTTACATTGGTACGTCGACCGGCAGCCCGGTGAACATGCCAACTACCAAGACTGGCATCTCGACTCCATCGTCAGGTTCTCCTAAGGATTGCGCCACTGGATGGGATTCCACGACCACCCAGGCGAAAATTGAGCAGAAGCGTCGTCTGGAGGCTAACACCAACAAGGACATCGCCAAACTCGAGGCCTACTTCGGCACGTCAATGGAAATGAACCTGAAGAACTTGCCTACCAAGGGTGTCCACACGCCTTCGCCATGGCCTGGTCCGTACTGGCCCACTTACCAGGACAGCATCAACGTCCAGTGGAGTCAGGGAGAAGCTAGCCCTGCCGAGAAGTACGCCACTGCCTTTGGTCTCGACGTGACGGACTTCATGGACAAGGTGTCCAAGGACAACGGTATTGACTCGATGAGCAAGGGTCAAAAATGCTCGTCCGATAACGACTGCGCCAACCTCACGGACGGCAGTGCGTGTGGTATTCGTGCAGGCAAGAGCTCGGGTTACTGTATTCCGACATGGTTTGGTATTTGTCACGCGTGGACACCTGCTTCGATCCTAGAGGCGGAGCCCAACTGTCCCGTGACACACAACGGCGTGACCTTCCACCCCATGGACCTGAAGGCCCTGGTCTCAGACATCTACGACGGTGCATCGATCTCGGCGGTGTTCACTGGTACCCGTTTCAACGGTGGCAGCGATTCCACTGATGAGTATGGTCGTCACTCGAGCGCTGCTTACCGTGATCTGAACCCTGCATTTTTCCACATCACTGCGGCAAACCTTCTCGGCAAGCTGAATGCTACGTTTATTGCGGATGTGACGGCCGGTTCGGAAGTTTGG
Organism: Phytophthora palmivora; assembly: GCA_008079305.1. Taxonomy (NCBI): domain Eukaryota; phylum Oomycota; class Peronosporomycetes; order Peronosporales; family Peronosporaceae; genus Phytophthora; species Phytophthora palmivora. The sequence goes on from VOQZ01002077.1 coordinate 104,343, forward strand.
AACCAGCCCGTGCGTGGTTTCAAGGTGTACGAACAGACCGAGATGTCTCTCGAGGAAGCTGCCCAGACCTTCTATGGCCTCGAGACGTATCCCTGGAATGCTGCTGCTAAGAGTATCGTGTACGTGAAGACGCGTCTGTCTTGGATCTTCGAGACGTACACGGATGGTGGTTTGGTGTCGTCGGGTCAGGTCGACAAGTTCACGACGGGTGCTTACTACACGTACCTACTGGAGATGGACGACAGTGGAAACATTATCGGTGGTGAGTGGGTGTACAACTCGGACGACGATCACCCCGACTTCATTTGGTTTCCGAAAGCGAAGCCCGCTGCAGACACTGTGACGAGTGTAGGTCTGAGCTATGCGGACGTGAGCATGCTACTGGAGAAATCGGTCGCTTGCTCGGACTCCTCTGCCGCTTCGTCACCTGGTTCTGCTGGCTCGGTTGGCTCGTCATCTACTTCAGCTTCTTCCTCCTCAAGTGCTGCTGGATCGGCTCCTACTGGCTCAGAGGGCTCGCCCACGGATGCGCCTTCCACGGATGCGCCTTCCACAGATGCGCCTTCCACTTCAAGTGCTTCTAACAATCAGGCGTAAGGTCTCCTTATGACCTCTGTTGCTCCGTAATCCAATACATGTACTACAGCGGTACTTAGTACTTCACGAAAGTAGTATAGAGTAATCGAAGAACACAGCATTTCTTGTCCAACAAGAAATGTTCAGTGTATTGTCCATTAGTGCCAATTCTTCACTAACAACTCCTTGATTGCATCTGCGCTGCTAGTGAAGTCAGGTGCTTTGCTTGTCTGCGCAAATTGAATCTCAAACGGCGTGATCTGTTCGTGAAGCGTGAGGAAGTGCTTGACAAGGAACAGTGAACCATGAAGCCCACCCTGAGTTGCAGTAATGTCGGCCGAGGCCATTTTCAGAGACGCCGTGCATATTTGAATCGCATCTTGCGCAACTTTCGAAAATCTCCGTCTGAAACATCATTCAGTCATGATAAAACTGTCAGTGTCTTCAAGCTCATCACAAGTTCATTCCCAGTGGTAGCTTACGCTGAAAAAGTGATATCCCTTCGACAAACACATCAACGTGTGTTCCAGAGACGGATACCACGTAGCATACAGCAACGTCTCCGCTTGTTCAGTAGCTACTAGTTTGGCTAGGTGGCTGGGTATTGTACATCTGCCGGGGTAGGGATAAAGCCTTCTACCTCGTCGCGGGTGTGCTTCTGCAGGCAAAACACAAGTCATTCTTGTACATATTGCCCCAGACGAAACTTCTTACTCTAAAAGGAGGTTGCGTAACGGAGTGTTATCTCCGTTGATGATTTTGTAGACTAATGTGGTCACACTGGTTTATGAAGTGCTTACGGGTCGTCACTGAGGCTGTTAGTAGGTACCGCAAAAAAACTAAAGAAAATGTGACTGTATTTCATGGTTTGTACGGGCACTATTGTTGCTCAAATGTCTACATTTAGAGATTTCGACCCCTGTTCCACCCAAGCAGTGAAGCGGCTTCATTGAAGCAGTAGGCTCGGTGTAATCTTGTACAGCGCACTACTCCATGGAATGTTGGCAAGAGTGAGTTCGAATACGACGAGGTTCTTCTTCATGTTAGCGTTCTCAGACATCGGTCTAAATGACACAGAGCTTTCAAAAATCTGAAAAATGGTCTCAGATTTAGAAACAAACCCCACAGTTAGTGATACCAAAATCTACACCTACAAATACCAACTTGCAGAGTTTGTTCGACAATGACACCGATGTTTACGGACAAACTGAGTGGACAAAAGAGGTCGTCCAAGTTAGTCTAGGTTGTAGCTAGTTAAGTTACGAATTCACTCTTCAATTTTCCACTATGGAATGCTAGTTCCGTCGCTTTCGAACCGGCAACTCGATTTGAGCTTCAAAAGCAATGTGCCTGTGTTAATGACAGTTTGTTCGAACTGAGGTTATTACTATGCCGTTGTTCACTCTTCGTGTATTTTTGTTGTCCTAGTTGTACTAGCGTACCACTTCCATTAGACATGGAAAGCACTCAATCCTAGAACCTGACCAAAACGGATGCGATGGGGCATCAGGGCACTTTCTCAACTCCTACGCAGCAAGTCGCATCGTCGATTCCGAGTCAGAGCACGCCACCGCCTTCTCCAACAACATCATCACATCCGAGTAGCGCAAACCAATGCTCGTGACAACATCCAAAGCCGGTTTCTCCATCGGAAGCCACAAAAAGTCTGGGTGATTGTTGTTGGAGTCGTATAACCACTCCCCACCAATGATATCTTCCGCCTCATCCAATTCTAGGAGGTAGTCGTAGTAAGCGCCCACTGTAAAATTATCATTCAGACCTGAAGCCACAAGTCCTCCGTCAACGAAAGTCTCGTTGGCCCACGACAGTCGCGACTTGACGTATACAATGCTCGTTGCATTGTCGTTCCATGGATACGATTCAAGGCCGTAGAATGTCTGTGCGGCCTCTGCCGTGGTCATGTTTGTTTGTTCATAGACCTTAAAACCAACAACAGGCTGATTCCACACTCGTATCCAGCGTCTCTATCAATGACGAACGTGGAATTCAGGTTTCCAAGAATGTTTGCCGCTGCAATGTGGAAGTATCCAGGGTTCAGGTCGCGATACGAATTGTCTGTATGACTGCCATAATCATCAATCGTATCGTTAGCTCCGTTAAAGCGGGATCCAGTAAATACGGTGGATATGTTGGCATCGATGTAGACATCTGTGAGCAAGGCCTTTATGTCCATAGGCTGGAAAGTCACGCCATTATACGTCACTGGGCAGTTTGGCTCTCTTTCAAGAATGGCGGCGGGTGCCCATCCATTACATAGTCCAAACCACGTTGGAATACAGTAGCCTGAAGTTTTACCAGCGCGCTTAGCACAAACCGTATCGAAAACTGGATCGAAGCACTCCGTGTCTGTTGTACACTGTTTCTTATCGGCGTTGGAATCGACGCCATTCTGGGCCGACACATTGTCCATGAAATTCTTCACGTTAAGTCCGAAGGCCATTGCGTATTTCTCAGCAGGACTCCGTTCACCCTTGTTCCACTCGAAATTGATGCTGTCAAGGTAGGTTGGCCAGTTGGATCCTGCCCATGGCGTGGGGGTGTACACGCCGGAGATGGGCAACTTTTTTACGTTTAATTCCATCGTAGAGCCGAAGTACTCCTCCAGACTAGCAATGTCGCTGCTGGTAGTCCATTCAAGCCTACGACTATAGGTCAAAGGAGTAGTGGAAGAAACTGCTGCCGTGGCGTAGGCATCCGGGTTCGTGGAAGGGGTCTCCGACATTAACTGTGTTCCTACCTTCGTGAACACAGGAACAGCAGGGGCGACAGATTTGTTGGACAATAGCTCTGTGTGAGTCACAGCTACTGCTGAAACTGTCGCGACCTTGGGTACGTTCGGGTCTTCAGGTATGGTGACGGTGCATGTACCATCATCTTCGATCTCTGTACCACGACCAGGGAAGTTTTTGTTGCCAATGTCATATGAAGTGCACGTGGTGTAGGGGTCGTACTCAAGCGAAGAACTAGTAGCATGCTGCACCTGCAGGGCCACAAGGGTAATGACAGCCGTTGCGAGGTATGTGGAGGGCTTGGAGACCATGGGTGCTGAGAGTTTCTTGTCCCACTTTTAATGTAGGAGGGGGTCTTGTCGATTGAGAAGAAATTGAAGAGTGAGCAACAAGGAGAGCTCCTTGTTGTCAGCATCGATAGCTCTTGAGCTAAGGAGTGCTGATCCATCGTTGCTCTCAACGCCACGCGGGATTGTGAATACGAGTGGGGATCTGCTTCGCAATTTACGAGGCATGCATTTCTCCGAATCTACATACGTTATCATGAGGAAGAAATTTGCGGTTCGTAGAACTATTGGATCGATCTCAATCGATCGTCGAATTCAACGTGAAACATAAAGTAATGTTAAAATGTTGCAATGTCTTTTTCAGTGCTCAAAGATTTTGATACAGTTATGTGCAGATCATTTTTTGGCATTAAAGCGGGATAGAGTTTTGACAACAGCGGCAGCTATAGTAAATACCTGTCAACGTAACATGGAAGCAACGTACAGTTGAAGATTGATATTTCGCAGTGATGTGCAAATCTAACGCGATCACTGAAGTTCTGTGATTCACAGAGCTCCAGTGATCGCGTTAGCTCGTGACTGACATCACATCGACGTCTTTGCATCTTACTCTTAATACGATGAACTTCACCATGAAGAAGTTCATAGATTATTATAGAGAATAAGGCATTAACTCACCAAAGTAAACCTTCACTATTAGTTTAGAAGTGCTAACTTAGCACTTCGTTACCAGCAATATTCCCACGATACAGCGATGACCACCAGTAATCATATTCCATGACAGGCTCGACAAAAGTTCCCTAGTAACGGGTCTGCCCGAATAAAAGTCCTTATCCGAATAGTAGCGTCTGGGGTCCTACCGCCTAATAATTAGTACCCCCTCCTAGAGATGAATGTCTGGAAGGAATCGGACAGAGTATACTCGGTTTGGCAATCCCGAATGTCGACTGTATACCGAATGTGGAATCTGTTTGAGGATGGATGCTCCGTGCATGACGGGACACCGAAAGAGGCAACAGGCATGAATAGTGTGCAGCGGACTTTGCAAACGAGCCGATAGATTGGTTCATTACAAAGTTGATGTCTACGGTGCTAAATTCCGTCAAAAAGGTTGTTAAACGAATCGAAGGAGGACGGCGACGCAGATATGTCGAATCTATCAACTTTAGATGACGACAACAACCTGGTAGATGAGAAACCTTCCGCTGATAGAATCCTTTTTCGAATATAGTCTTTGTGGTCCTGTTCAGCCGGACTCTGATGGGGCGCGTCCGTTAAATGCGTTACTATCCTTTTTATTGGCCAACTACTAGTCAGAAAACATGATATATGTTGAGGGAATGTACGGAGATTTACACAATGTCAGAATTGAGTTTGAAGTTCACTGTACTTCGTTGTTCAACTTACAACATGTGTAGAGGCTGTCGATCAATTACAATTCAATGGAAACAGCCTGTAAATGATGTAGAATTATATCAAAACTGGCTTAGGATACCCAAAGTGTGGCTCCTCTACAGCAGAGGAACCACATTTTTTGTAGTGAAACTAGCCAATGTGGTTGGAGTCGCCATGGCTACTGTACGACTAATCTTTCAGCTTCACGAACTGCTTGCGAGTTGGGTGGAGCACTCTTCCCCCTTGTGAACGGCAGTTCACTAGTCCCTGGTCTTAAGGAACTTAATAGTCAGTAGGAGGTAGATTGAAGACTGTTTAAATTTATGGTTAATTAGATTGGCCTGCATACAAATTGCTAATTAACTATAATTGTTCCTATACATGTATACTATAAAGTAAGTCAAATACTATTATTTGACCCGACCTACGTGGCACTGGTGTTACCCACACCACTTATGACAGAGTATTCACAAAACGAATACTCACAGAAGTGTATCTACTTCTAGAGGCTGTGCCGTGTATGGGCTACTATCGCGAACTAGCCTCTGAAGGGAGCTTACTTCGTAGGCGAGGCCGCATCAGCGCGCAGTATCGGGTGTAGTTAGCCGTCTAAACCGCAATAAAACAAAAAAATAAAACAAATACTTCTAGGGGCGGTACCCTATCTGGGGTACCCCTCATGTAACCCATTACATCCTTCCCGACTTAGATTGGGAATTCTCTGGATTTTAGATCCAGAGTATTTCGGAGAAGGCAACCCGAACCCAAACTAACTTTGATACTTGATGAAACCCAATTTTCCGGAACCCAAAGTAGCATTCTCTATACTAACTCAGTTCTCAAAACCTCTATACTTAGATTGACCTGTTATAAACGACTCTCGGATCGTCGAACTCGGCCAAAAGCGAGCTATTCCCTCCTTGTTTCAATGAGAACTTACAGCGGCGTTGGAAATCCGACTGTGGCCAAGTAAATTTACCTTCGATACCACATACCCTGAAGTCAGTTTGAAAAAATTGTGAATGTTGCCTGTGTCGGCTAGGGTCAACATCACGAATGTCATCCTATGCTATAGCATATTTCGTACTCCAGGCTCGAGCTTCAAACGACATTCAAACAATCAAGCAAAGCAGATTGCCATGCAAGGTCTGTGGTGTATGCTGGGTCGCCTCGGGCACGCTTCTGAAGCCTAACTACCATTCCGCAGTGGTGGACGGACGAACCCCATGTCGTCTTCAGTGTAAATATTATGGCATCACTGTTGCAGCTGGTACACAGATCGTGAACAGGAACAACGTGCTGCCGATCACGAACGGCGCCCCGACAAAATGCAGTACCGTTCCAAGGTGTTTGCTACAGCTGTCATAATCAGCATTTGACCTCCGCAGCGGAGGTCTGTCAGGGGACGGCGCGTAGCGCGGAGGGCTTAGCCCTGGAAGGAGGTACTATCTATTTTGCGGAGGCAGAAGCCCGACCCCGAGGAGCACAGCGACGAGGGTCGACGCAGGCGGAATATCACCTTTGGTGCATCAGTCATTGCATGTGGCTCACGGTTTGTGATCATATGAAAGCTTTGTTGTGGTTAATGATTAATAGTTGAGGTAGTGTGATAAACTCTTTGGTAACATTTAGAATCATGTGTGTCCAAGTATGAAAATCCAGAGCTTCCCCGGGCAACGCACGGCATTAGTACTCCCAACCAATTAGGACATAGGAAGAGAGCGACGCTCTCTTTCCTTCTCTTGCCGATAGCCATCGAGGAGCCACAGTTGTGGCTTTGCGGATTTCTTTAAGCCTTTTGCGCGTACCAAGACAACAAGAGGTTTCCACGTCAACCTCCCAGTATGCCTCGGAAGGCAAGCACCCACGGCGCATCGACGGCTTCCAAGTCTACAACTGCAAGGTCGAAGACTACTAAGGCCAAGTCGAAAGACAAGGCCACTCCACGCAAGGAAGCCCACAAGGTGGCTTCCAAGGCAGTCAGCAAGCCTACCTCTGCTGCTGCCACACAAGGAGGGAGCCCGCGACGCGGTCGCTCGTGTTCCTTGTCGCCCGATGACAGGCCGACCCCACGGTTCGCCTATCGGGACCATTGTCATGGGGTGGAATCCCCTAACTTCGACATCGTAATGATAACGGGATCGGAGTCCGACGAGGACACACTGGGTCCACGAAGGACCTGCTTCTTCACGTGACGCTCCTGTTGATGATTCCGAATCATCTGAGGCAAAGGCAGCTCTCACGGGCCCACTTGACAAGAACCTTACCTTAGCCGAAGGTAAGGCTCGAGCCCAAGCTGCGAAAGCAGCTTCTTCAAAACGGGCTGATGAGGGTGCTGGTGCTGCTAAGAAGCGCGCAGCCCCTGAGACCCCTTCTCACGAGTCTAGTTTCTCGAAAGACTACCATAGTCTATTCGACTCCTCTTCGGATGAGGCAGAAGAAGAGGGGGCTGTCGCCGAACCCCAAGAGATCTCCAACAATCTCGATGTACAGCAGGAGCGCTATCAAGCCGCTCAACTGCAAGGCGCTCCTGCGCCTCCCATGGCGGTGTATCCCCATGGATACTATCCACCGGATGCGGGGTCTGGGTCTCCCATGTTCTTGGAGCACGTCAAGGCCCCTCGTGGTCTAAACCTTGGGCGCACTTCCCGTGGCGCCTATGAGCGTGCCTTAGTTCAAGTCGAACCACTCTTTGTTAATGGCATGAGACCGCTAGGTGTGTGCTGCTTGCACCACACCGAATTCCTCTCAAGGAATTCACAAGTCTCCGGAAGAAACCGGAAGACCGAGGTGGGCTCTTCCCCGTGTGGGGTTACCCATACGTACAGCACGAGAACACCACGACTCAATCCCAGGCAGAAGGCCTGTTCTGGAGATGGGTATCTCTAAAGAACGTTACAGTTCAAAAGTTGAAAGAACTCCGAGAAGATCGTCTGCTGTCCTATGTCTTGGACCAGCGCGATCTTCGCATTGAGTTTGCCCATTTGATCGCTAAGCAGCAACTCCACTCCGTCATGGAGGGACTTAGACAGCAGTCTAAGTCCAGCGCTCATGATGAGCGCGGTTACGGTTCCGTCAACCCAGGGACCGTACACCGTAAGGCGGCTAAGATGCCGCGGACTACTTACGCCCGGCTGTTGTTGATCCCAGATCTCAACAACCTTTGGGCAGTTAACCCGGAGCCGGCCTTCCGGCTCCCACGCGTTCTGTGACGAGGGATAACCTCGCCACTTCACAAGCAGCTGGCGCTTCCCAGAGCGCCGCCTCTCTCGGATGACTCGCTACACATGGAAGTGGAGCTCCGCGTTCCGATCATAGAGGACAGGAGGAGTCCTCACACGCGTTTGAGTATGAGGCTCCTTCTCAGCCTCTTCCTTCTGGACCCTCAACTTCGGGTCGGGGCTCTGTGGGTCCGGTTTGAGCGACGAGATCTGTCAACTTCGAGATCGCGTATATGTGGTGAAGCGGATAAAGAAACTTTCGCACCTCATTCAATCCGAGGCCGTCAATCACAATCAAGGGCACTCACTCTACAGTGACACCCGCTAAAGTGACCAAGTGAATGCGTAACGTCATCCCGCCAAAACCGATTGTACCCACGCGGTATCGATCTTGACAGGTAATATTGATCTTGACTTTATTATAGGCATTATGAAGCCAGTGCAGTATGGATAGCCACAGATGGGAAACATAGGACATTAACATTTAATTCAGAGTTGTTTTTACCTTCTACTACACAAGTCTTCCTTCCTCTTCGCCATTCTGGACTGGGATACGCGGTATTGACCCTCCCGACGTCACGCAGGATCAAGATCGACCCCAAGTAGAGTTCCTGCGTCCAGATTGCTTGGTTGGACGCTCGTCAACCCTCACATCAAGACCCCGCTATAGGAAGCGGCAAGCACGTATTGATTCCATTGGAAGAAGGTCACACACCGACCACAAGACAACCCCCGGCCAAGATCGACATTGGCCACGTCGAGCCTAGATCAAGAACACCCAAGATCGAAGACTCGATAACTACACGGCGCAGCGAGTAGAAGTATCCCCGTTGCTGCCACCTCTCCCGCTGTCCTGTCAGATAACCCAATATCAACAACAAGCGCGTCTTCCGAGGTCACCCGAGGAGCGATCTAGTCCCACCGACAGGTACACAACGTGAGATCAAGTAACTTCACGGAAGATCGGAGTACCCCCTCCGTTAGTCGGTAGTTCGGGCACCGAGCGCAAGAGGGTACCTGCGATCTTGCGATTTTCCAGAACCACTTCGCCACAATGGTGCGCGTGCCCTGATCTTTGGGTGACTCGGGATTTCACCGTGAGTCTCATGAAGAAGCGCATGCTGATCTTAGATCAGGGAAACCAGTGTCGTTGGAGATCGGACCACCAACGACACCGCTGAATCAAGATCGATCCGCGGATCAGCAGAGCTTTGGGAGGAGCTCTACTGACGGAACAGAGGAAGGTCCGGCTACGGACCTATAAGAGAAGCCTCTACCTCCTCCCCAGGTCACTTCGGGGACCCCAGCAGATTTCGACTCAAGTCGCGATCTGCAGGACGAAAGTCCTGTGGCGAAAGCCATCCGAACGCTCGTCTCCAAGCCGAGCACAAAAACGAAGTCAGTAAGATCGAAGCCCTTACGCAAGAAAATGAAAGCACCAGGATCGAACGCTGATGACCAAGACGATCTTAAAGCAGTGTGGACTGATGAGTCGTTCGAGATCGCATACCACAAGAAGGAACTTCACGCCTTCTTAATCAAGAACCCCGTTATGCAGATTATCAAGCCAAAGATCATCAGCGATCTAAAAGGCCCAGTGCAGAAACCAACTGCAAGACCGAGCAAGCTGGAAGCTGCAAAAGCGCTTTTACATCTGATCAAGGAAGGTGGGATCATCGCAGGATCATTCGACGCTAACGATCTATTCGACACGAGGCTCAGCACGATCAACACGGCTATAATGTCGATCTTCGATCTACTAAAGCCCTTGGTGGGTGAGAAGAATGTAACCCCCAAGATCGCGACAAGATCGACTGACGACATGCTAAGATCGTTGTCAGCAGTCACATTGGAAGATCAGACCGGAACATCCTCACATTACGAGGCGGCGACCGAGGAAGTGGATACCGACAGTGCAGATGACCCGCCTCGGATGACGCTAGGCCCTTCAGGTGCTGCCATGCTAAGGCAGCATGGGGATCAAGAGGCCAAGCGAATGATGGACGTCATCGCGCCGACCATGGCAGAAGAATCGAACACGAAGCTGGAATCGTACTTACAGGCGGCGATGAGCCGATTCTTGAAGGAACAACAAGGCGCTATCAATCCCGTGATCTCAGCACCAGCAGAAGATCGAGATGTGGATATGGAGTCTGTGGGGTCGCCAGATCAACACCAAAACCTTCATGAGTACGACCCTGATGATCTCGACCTTGATCCCCCCAGATGTGCGGCCGTAGCATTAGCATAAGCTACGACCACAGGAAGATCGGCAAGTGTCCCACGAATACGAGTATTCGCTATGTCTGAACTAAAGGAGTTTGCAGGGAAAGAAGGGGACGAAGATCGAGCCAGGGCCTGGCTTAGCAAAGTAAAGTCAGCCTTTGTGCGAGATCAAGCCTCAGACGAAGAAAAGTGTCTGGTGTTCGGCGATCTCCTCACAGGATTGGCTCGAAACTGGTACCGACAGCTTAGTCGCACAACGCGCAGTACCTGGAAGGATTTTCTCCGCAGCTTCCAGGTTCAGTATTGTGGACGTGGAGTGTCGGTCGCGAGGCAGTATTATCATGTTCGAAAGAGATCGGACGAGTCTCCACTGGAGTATTTGTATCGACTCAATGTGGCTGGACTTAGGACCCCCTCTAGATCAAAGATGGTCCCTCGGAGGTTAGGCGAGAGCATGTGGAGCACTTTATCGAAACTCATGATGATCGCGATCTTGCAGATCACCTGGCTTTACTACGAATCCCAGATGCTGACACTCTGGAAGAAGCACTTCGATCTCGGCAACGAGCAAAGGCACGGCAGAGTAAGGCTGTACATGGATCAATCAAGCCTCGTCAGAAGAACAACAGTGCAACAGCTCCATCTGCGCCAACTCGAGCCGTCAGGGCTGTCAAGGCGATCCCAGATAACAGCGAATCTGAAGAGGACTCTAGTGAATCGGATGGTGAAGCAGGATTACATCGTGTCTACCTCGCAGCATCTGGAAACAACGAAGGGCAGCAAGATCAAGATCAAAGGAATCAAAATCGCAGTCGCTCGGAGGTCGGAAACAATCGTGCACAACAAGATCGACATGATATAGGTTCACCACCTAAGCGATGCTCGCAGTGTGGGTCGCGCAAACATAGCAATCTTGGGTGCTGGGGACATCTGACGTGTGAGAAGTGCGGTCGTACAGGACACCCCCAGATCGCTGCCTATTCACGTGCAAGGCATGCGGTGACATCCACAAAGCGGGAAAGTGTACCATGGAGGAATTTTACAACTTGATCCGACAATGGTACAACCCTACCAAGCACACCGGCATGTTGCCAGCGACGGCGGAGAATATGTTAAACTAGGACGCTCGCCAGGTTTGAAACCAGTACGAGACGAGGGTTCTATCTATTGCATTTATGCATATGTCGAGAAACAATCAGAGGCAACAATTAAACAACTGATCGATCCGATCGACAATACATGTCATTTTCGAGAAAAACCTACCGCTACAGTGGCAAATCTACACCAGATCGATGAATATGCAAGATCGATTGTGATGATGGCTCTTGAGATCCCCTCTGGGGAATCGCGAGGTTACTGGAAGTATCATGTTCCAGACAAGAAGTTCAAGCAATCTAAAGCTATGGGAAGATCAACAACGAAAAAGCAACTTTGCTATTCGACAGTGGTGCAGAGGTATCCAAATTGGATACCACCTTTGCTCGTAAGGTCGGGCGCCACATCGATGAGAGTCAAACGTTGGAATGCGAAGGTGTTGGGAGATCTCCATATAAGATTGAGGGACGTACACGTATCAAGATCACCTTGGAGGGATCGCTGGTGTATTTTTTCATGCATGGGTAGGTCCGTCCACTGGAGATCAAGATCTGATACTAGGAATGGATTTCATGGTGCCAGCGGGTATCTGCCTCGATCTCGCTGATGGGACGATATATTTGCCTGACGAAGTCCGCCTTCAGATGGCTGGTAGGCGTCCTCTCTACGGTGACAAGATCGAACATGAGTGTTAGAAGGATAATTACTGGATCGATGTCGGACAAACGGCCGAGATCAGGCTACGCAGTCAGACGTCTAACCAGTACACATTATGGGTCACCAGGGGAGATCGATGGGTGCCAACGATCACAGTCGGACCAGGAAAGACGCGGTATCTGCAAGTGACCAACGTAAGTGATCGCGCACTAACTCTCCACGAAGGATCGAGAGTCGCGATGTGGTTGAGTGGAGATCGAATTCCCCGAATTCCGGGGTATGTGTCCGTAGCATCGAGGAGGTACGCTGAATGGCAAAATCTCGCGTATCAGGCAGCTACAGATGGGATCAGTGAAGTGGATATCACCGCGCAGATCACCGAGCCAGCGGTGGAACATCCCGAGTACGTAACACCAACTGCGATCTTACCACGACCGGCAAAAGTCATCCAGAATATCAAGATCGCAGGAGCCGGAAGCGCAAGTCTATCGTCAAGCAAGTGTACATTTGACCAGGGCAAGATCGACTCTGTTAATAGCAATAACCCTGACACCAAGATTGAGACGAACATTGGCGATCCCACGATGGATGACGAAGTTTGTATCAAGGAAGGGGGAGCTTGTTTGCAGAGGATGTGGAAGAGCAAATGGCTGTGCTACCAGAAGTAACCGCGACCACGGAAGAAGTCAAGATCGAAGATCTACAAATAGGTGATGCCAAGATCAACAACCAAGAAGAGATCGAACGTTTCGTGCAGATTATCTGGAAACGGAAGCACCTTCTTATCGGAAAGGGCAATGCCTTACCACCAGCGGCGAAGGGAGTGGTATGCGACATAGATGTGGGGAATGCAAAGCCGGTCGCTCAACGTTGCCGCAAGGTGGCTGTACAGTTCCGAGAAAAGTTGTATCAACTAATTAAGTGACTATTATCGGCTCGGATGATCCGACACTCGACATCTCCTTGGGCGACACCCACAGTGGTGATCATCAAGAAGAATGGGATCGACATCCGGTTGTGCATCGACTACCGGCTGGTTAATAGTCTGACAAGGCTCATGGTGTATCCCATGCCTTTGATCAACGATTTGCTGGATGATCTCGACAAAGTTCTCTGGTACTGTTCTTTGGATATGGCCAGCGGTTTCTGGGTAGTACCCATGCCGAACCGAGTCCGATCGACCTCGGCATTTATTACTCCATTTGAGTGGAATCAAATGCCGTTCAGACTTAAGAACGCTCCTCAGATCTACCAGAGACTCCTAGATAATGCATTATATGGATTCGTGAAGGTGACCCAAGATCAAGATCGATCTGACCGAAAGGACGTATTCGAGAGGGGGGGAACCTGATCTAGAAAGAAATGAGTCAGTGTTGGGACGTCGATCTTACATCGATGACATACTGGTAACAGGAAGATCGTGGGACGCGCTATGGGAAAAGGTGGAAAAGCTGTTGGACGCCTGCAACGAGTGGAACCTGCCCATCAGTGTTGTCAAAAGCTTCTGGGGTCGGCAGAAGGTGGACTATCAAGGACATCGTGTATCAGCTGAAGGTTTGGAGACACATCCAAAGGATTTGTCGATTTTACAAGAATTACCGTTTCCCACCAACCTAAGATCGATGCAATCATTCTTGGGGAGTCTCAACTACTATAGCCGATTCATTGAAGACTTCGCGATCTACGCATCAGTTCCATACGAGCTCAGGGAGGCAGATTTCTATGAAACCACCAGGAAGGCAAGATCGACTGGGGTCGACCACGACAATACCTCGCAGGATGAAGGTTGCAAGTGGGACAGAGCCAAAACAGCTTTCGCCATGTTGAAGAACAAGATCGTGAAAGCTCCGATCATACAACACTTCGATGTAGATCGACAACCGGTGGTGATAGTATACGCCAGCAAGTGGGCGATCTCAGCTGCGCTGATGCAAGAGCACGATGGCGTATATAAGCCGGTGCCTTTCACTAGTCGCACACTCAAGCCGAACGAGATCAACTATGGTATGGTCGACAAGGAAGTGTTGGCTATGCGCAGGATACTAGATATCTGCTATACTCAACTTGTGACAAGGTCGGTTGGGACGATGGGCAACATCTATCGAGTTGGACTCTTGAGATCGTCAAATGTACCCGAGGGGAGGATGAGATCTTATGCGTGATCGCAGCAAGTATTACACCCCGCAAGGAAGTGGACTCGATCTTGATCTCGATCGCTCACAGGAAGCAACCACGACAAGTGATCTCGATGACACCTCCAACAGTGGAGCCAGGTGAACGATTGTTAGTTATTAGCTTTGATGGATCAGCTCGGGTGAAACGAAGTGGCAGAACGTACAGTGGAATTGTGTGGAGCTTGCCAGACTGGACAGTGATCGTAGCTGCCTCGAAGTACCAGCTCGATCTCACAGTGAATGAGACCGAGTACCATGGTCTGCTTCTGTGCCTCGATCATCTGTCATATATGGACAGGGACACCTGATCATCTGTGGAGATTTTAATCTTGTGATCAGACAAATGAGAGACGAGATCGAATGCAAGGCCCCGGGGTTAACGTTGTTACGGCAGCAAGCATTGGAATGTCTCTGATCTTGGCCCAACCATGAGTTCCTACACATAAAACGATATTGCAATCAAAGCGCAGACAGTCTGGCGAGTGCCGCATTACATCGCGAAGGCGGAGTCGTGATCTGCACCGAAGAGGAGCGTCTAGATCTAGTGCCTCTCAATAGGTTAAATGAGTTGCTGATATCCAAGAATGATGCGGCTACAGTCAAGATCACTGCGGGCACGAGATCACGAAAGAAATGTCACCCTCAAGTGTTAGAAGAAGCGATCGTGCAGAGAATGAAGATGGAGCATATTAGACGAGCTCAAGAGGAGGATAAATGGATCGGCGATCTTATGGCCTACCTGCAAGGGAACGTACTCGATCTTACGTCGGCCGAAGCGAAGAGCTGTTCTAAGATCGTTATGAGACAGATGAGTCCGGGTTATTGTTCTATTTTCCACCGACCAAGCAGTCCGACGAAGATCGCGATCTTGTAGCCAAGCTCGTAGTGCCGGAAACACTGCAAAACGACCTTCTGCACCACTACTATTCAAGTTTGGAAGGCGGCCACCAAGGCATTGGAAGGACGTACCATAAGATCAGAGCTCACTTACACTGGCGCGGATTATATCAGAATGTGCAACGCTACGTAGGTCAGTGCATAGACTGCGAGACGGGAAAAGGGCGACCGACGACCCATGGGGATTCGCCTGGCAATTTGCAGGCTACATATCCATTCCAGATCATCGGCATGGATCACATATCGTCACTACCAAGATCGCACAAAGGAAATACTGAACTATTGATCTGGATCGATCTATTCACTGGGTACGTGATCGTGAGGGCTAGCGCATCAAGAACAGCTCATACCGTCGCTGAGAATTACGAGGAATGTGTCTTTCGACGATTTGGTGCAAGCGAAGCTATCCGACATGATCGAGAACCCGATTTTATTCTGACTTCTTCAAATCGTTCAACAAGATCGTGGGACAGAAACAGCGAGCAACAATGGCGTACCGCCCACAAGTAAACGGCACAACCGAACAGATGGTGGGAATGTTAACTCGTGCAGTCAAGATGTACGTTGAAGATGTCGATCAGCGAGATTGGGACGAGAACGCAGAGCGCCTCACCTTCGCACTCAATACTGCCCAAGATCGCATCGGAGGAGATACACCGTTTATCTGTTGCACACTTGGGACCCACGATCTACGTTGGAGAAAATGGTACCATTAGGATCGACGAGAAGGCGATATCGGGAACCTCGTCGATGGCGATATCGTATCCAGAAGCAATATCAGCTAGCCCGTGAGCAAGTTAACGAGAAACTACGTGAGGCGATCCAAGAAAGGGCAGATCGACATAATCAAACTGTCCGACCACATGGGATCGAAGTGGGAGATTAAGTGTGGTTATATCTAGATCGGATCAAAGAAGGATATGCGCGTAAGCTGGCACACATGTGACACGATCCTTTCCATGTGTTGGAGTTAGTGGATGAACATGCAGTACGTCTCGGGATCGCCGGTACAGAATATCGACTCTTCCCAGTGATACATGCTTCTAAGATCAAGTCTGTACGACAATTCCCGGACCGCCCCCAGATACGGTTGACAATACCAAATCAAGATCGACATGATTTTGACGAAGCGCTGTTGCCTGAGGACAGCTGGATACGTGATCTGGACAATAGTAACTATGAAGTGGAGAAGATCGTAGACATGCGATGTGGGAGACGTACGCGATATGGACGTACATTGCGTGAATTCGTGATATACTGGAAAGGATACGACGAACCAACGTGAGTGGACGAAGCCGATCTTAACTGTGGAGCTCTACTGTATGACTATCTGCGAGATCGAACGAATCGAAATCGATTCGAGATCATGCAGTCACATGAGGAGCCGTAAGGAGGTGAGACCGTGAAGTGAGTTGGTCACATCACGGAGGAACAGGAAGTGAAGGATCTACCGGATGGCGGTGGATCAGACGGACATTGGCGTATATGATACGTGTGAACCGACTAGTAGCCATGTGGCACTATGATCGAAGGTGTTGATATCGTAAGATCGACGCATAATAAGAAGGTTATCACGATAAGAAAGAAATGTGGATTCAAACCGAAAGCTGCGGTAACCTTCTGGCGGAAGCCGACGAAGGAGGCGGTAGGTTGACGAACTTGTCTGGAAGACGGGGAATACGTGTCGCCGGGTGATCAGCGGAGGATTGACGATATTGTAAGCGCCAAGGCTCCGCGCGACAGCCGATAACGCATCCACCTGCGACGCGGCAGATACATCAGGGTACCAGATCTTGGGATGGCGCGGCTTTGGGAAATGCAGAAAGAAGGGATCCAGCAGGATGTCCAAGTCGCAACGCTGCTGACGCAAAGCTGGAATGAGATGACGATATAAAAATTGTTTCCAAGCAGATACGTCCCGAGATCGACCCTGACGACGACCCTCATGATAAGTCGACAAGGCGGCATCAGCCGTACACATGTCTTCCGAGATCGGCAAGAAGTGGTTGGACTCCCAGAACGCTTGAATATGCTTCTCCTCATATTCCAGGTACTTCTCACAAAAGCCAGGAGGTATGAAATCAACCATAAAGGAGAGAGGTCCTTCTTGAGACTCCAAAGAGGCCCAAGGCAGAGGATCGAGAGACATCAAGACATCCACTGCTGGCCCAGTAACGAAGTCCCCGACCTCGATCTGGGAAGGTCTGACGGTGGAGATCACGTCAGGAAATAGCCACTTAGACACTCTGAGTAGACGACTACTGAATACCCGTACGTTCAACGTGGAGATGCTCAAGTGACTCACACCGTCGGCTTCCCAAGGAAAGACGTCCGCCGAACGAAAGAGGCGACGGGTAATCAAGCCAGGAATCCACTCTGATCTTGGAACCTTGGGGTATGCTGGGATCAGGGACGTTGCATCGGAAGATTGGCGGAGGTCAGGGAGCGAATTACCCTCACCAGGACCAAGGCCGCCTGTGCCTGAGAGAGATTCAGGATCGTCAGCAGGCTCTTCAATGTCGGAAGATTGTTCAGGTAAATCTTCGGGGGGGGGGTTCACGATCGCTCCCATCACCACCCAGCTCAATGGGGTGGCCACTAGTGCCTGACGGACCAAGATTGTCATCGGATTGCCTAGATCCGAGCGAGATTTCGCGAGAGCAGCCAATACCTCGGGATCGTCAGTATCATCATCAGGGGAGCCGCCACTCTGCTCGATCTCGGACTCTTGGGGAATATCAGGCAACGCCGGCTCAGGAACTTCGGAATCAAGATCATCAGGATCGGGAAGATCGTCTGGAGAATCTGGGGGCGTAAGATTAAGTCTTCAGGACTTGTGAGATCGAGCTGGGGACGAGCCCGACTCAGATCGAGGGCGTGTCAAGCTGGCGGGTGTCGGAAGAGCAACATCCTGATTCAACAAGCGAGCCACAGCCCCGAAGCGGCTATAAGCGTCTTTATAGTGAGCCGTGGGAGCAGCAAGCTCCCGCATCTGGCTTATGAACTTGTGATCAGCTTGGGAACTGGCGGTTTGAAGATTGACGACCTGTTGCTCCAATCGGGAAATGTTGACCCTCACAGAGTCAACATGGTTACCACGAGTGCGGAGTTTGGCACGAGCCTTATCCAGACGCTCGGAGACAGAGGACGCTTTAGTCACTGCTCGATCTCGCTCGGTCAGGTCTTCGTAGCAGTCTGTCCGGAATTGATCCCGCGCCTCGTGAAGCCGGGCGATACGTCGTTCTTGTGCGATGATCTGGCGTTGAAGCTGAAGGGCAGCAGCCTCCGGTGAAGCCTCCAACCGATCCAGCGCTTGGCGCCGCTGTTGAGCCTTGGACAAGCCCTGATCGCGGTCCTGCAAGTGCTGGCGAACCTCCAGCAACGACTGATCTTGGCTCTGGTCACGCTGATGAGCAGCTACTAGCTCCTGATCTTGACTGAATAAGAGACGAGCGAGCGCTGGAGAAGGCGCGGAACCAAGATCGGGGCGACTGGCCAAGGCGGCCAGTTGGGCCTGGAGATTCTGGACCTGACGTTTCAGAGTATCGATCTCGTCCTCCACACATAGAATGGTGCTCTTGGAAGTGGCTTACAGCTCACTATAATCCTCCCGAAGTTTAGAGACTTGATCCAGCTACTGTTCAAGCTCTTCGACAGCAGATCGGCTCTCCATCAGCTGTGCATTGGAATTTTCCAGCTCGAGAATTAGTGTGTCGTACCGATCCTGACAAAATTTGGCGAATGTCATGGCTTGAGATCGGAGGTGATCTAAATGGCGGTGGAGAGAGCCGGCGTGAGCGTGCTGGAGATCCTCATGATCATCCTGCAATTGGCGTAAGACGGACTCACGATTGATGACGCTCTCCACACCCGGCAAAGACGCCATATCGTGGAAAGTTGCCTGAACGACTTACGGATCTGTGAAGGAAGCATGATGCAGCGAGCGAAAGCAGTTGTGCGGCAGTCGCTCGTGCAGGGGACAGTTGTGGTGAAGCAGAAGAGAAGTTTTCCGACTTCGATCTTGTCCCGTCAATAGAGATCAGGAGCAATCCCTCGATATAGTGACACTCACTATAATGACCCAGTGAATGCGTGACACCATCCCCGCCCAAACCGATTGTACCCACGCGGTATCGATCTTGACAGGTAAATATCGATTTTAGCTTTATTTTGGATATTACGAAGCCAGTGCAGCATGGATAGCCACAGATGGGAAGCATAGGACATTAACCATTAATTCAGAGTTGTTTTTACCTTCTACTACACAAGTCTTCCTTCATCTACGCTATTCCGGGAAGGGATATACAAGATTGGCCCTCCTGACGTTACGCAGATCAAGATCGACACTAAGTAGGACCCCTACGCCCAGATTGCTTGGTTGGACGTTCGTCAACCCTCAAATCTTAAGACCCCGCTATAGGGAGCAGGAAGCACGTATTGGAATTATTGAATAAAGGTCACACACTGACCACAAGACAACCCCCGGCCAAGATCGACATTGGCCACGTCGAGCCTAGATCAAGAACACCCAAGATCGAAGACTCGATAACTACACGGCGCAGCGAGTAGAAGTATCCCCGTTGCTGCCACCTCTCCCGCTGTCCTGTCAGATAACCCAATATCAACAACAAGCGCGTCTTCCGAGGTCACCCGAGGAGCGATCTAGTCCCACCGACGGGTACACGTGAGATCAAGTAACTTCACGGAAGATCGGAGTACCCCCTGCGTTAGTCGGCAGTTCGGGCACCGAGTGCAAGAGGGTACCTGCGATCTTGCGATTTTCCAGAACCACTTCGCGACAAACGGAAACCAGGCTGGTGTCTATGCATTCGCTCGCTGCATCACAGTCCCAGTTCGATCTTCATGTCTTCTCATGGTACTCCCTCCCAACGACACCCCGATGTCGCAAGATCAAGACTCATCTCCTCCTTCTGCCTCTCCAACGTCGGAGATGGACGCCACCACTAATCCCTCTTGTCCGAGTTTCGGATCGACGCAATCTCATGAGTCTCCTGACCAGCTTGAAATGCTCGCCATCGCCGCTATCGCCAGCAGTACTAGTGAAGCTCTTCCAGATCGTCCCAGCTCTTCGACCTCGTGTATTGAGTGTACATGCCTTGCGTCCGCTCCCACTGCGCACGTAATTCGACCTCATGCTGATCTCGCAAGTAGCCGTTCGACGATCTCGGAAACCTTTGAAGATGCCTTGAGCTGCGAGTCCGATTTCCAGCAATTGCAAGAGGAGCACGAAGCTCTCCAGCATACCCACGTTAATACTCGCTGTCATACTCAAGATCTCCATCGTCGACTAGATCAAATGATGTCTGAGATGGAACCCTTCGCTCACTTCTGTCAAGATCGATATGATCAATTGACCTGAGATCTGGAACTCTCGAACACACTCCTCGTGGAGAAGAGATCAGCAGTTGATGAGCTAGAATCGTACCTGGTTCAGCTTCGGGAGACACACGACTACCTCCAAAAGACGTCTGATGCTTCCATATTGCATCTTCAAGATGAGTCCAATGTTCTCAGGCGCCAAAACGACGGTCTCCGATCTCAATTGCAAGCAGTTACCGCTCATCCCGACGTCGGACATGCCCCTCCACCGGCGCTTGCTCGCCGATTGCGTGCACAAGATCAGGAACTGGCTACCGTCACACAGCGCTGTCAGGTGCTCGAACAATCTGAGCAGTCGTTGGAGTCTGCTGTGAGTCAGCTGCGTCGTCAGGTGGAAGCTCGAGATCGCCGACTCTCTCGGGTTCAGGAAGGGCGTGATCAGTTCCAAGCGCAACTTTCAGGTCTGTTAGACGAGCGAGATCGAGCTATAGCCGATTCAACGTCGGCATTAGAACGTCTCGGCAAGTCTCGTGCTGACATCCATGCCCAAGGTATGTCCGCACGATCTTTGCACTTCTTTCCCAAATTGGCGCTAACGCTCGTGTATTGATCTTGTCTGCAGGTGGACATGTGAGCTGTGGTGTTGCAGAACGCACAAATCCGTCAGATGTGGGTTAATAGAACACAACCACAACAATCGCCGAGTTAGATCGGCGTTTGTTGGCCCGCGCTGGGTTGTCCCCTAGCGGATCGGCTCTTCCGGGACAGCTGGTGTCTCGCTTCCGCTGAGTACCAACCAACCAAGCCAGCCAATAATACGGTATCCCGTGCCCTCCACCAAAGGATGGACGACGGCGCGTTAGCGCTTTTACGGGTCGCCGAGGCAAAGGCTATTCGGCAGAAAGAGTAATGGTACCTGGGCTGTACGGTATACCGACCCGCCGAGCTTGGCGGGGTTTGTTCTTCGCGCTTGGCGAGACACGCCCTTCCCCGGGCCAACCTAATCTCTTGGCGCTACCAGTCAGACCTCTACAAGCTATGCCTCTCGAGTTCTGACGGCAGACGCAATCCGGCCCGTGTAGGGACTTACCGGAAGAGCATACACGTCTTCTGGACCTAGAAAATTCTGCTCTGTTTAATACTAGAGGTTTAAGCCCCTTTTCTGATTCCTAATTTGTTCATATACAAATATCTAGTGAAATAGAGTCGTTATAGATCTTGCCGACCTTTCAGCCCAGTCGAAGCGACTGTTCCCGGCTCTCCTGATGGTCGTTAGTCCCTGCGCCTGATCGCATCTTCTTCTTGTAGCTGTGGAGGTGCTATAGCCGAGTCTTTGGTCTCGGCTTTCCCTTCCAAGAAGTCTTCAGCCGAGTCCGTACCGTAGACCACCGCTCCTAAGCTGCTTTTTAAAGCCGAGCTCTGGTGCGTCGCAATCTTGTACCGTTGGCCACGGCTCCTTAGACTCAGCCGAGGGCCAAACTTGATGTTTGCTACAGCACAACTGCCGCGGTTATGATACGAGCCGAGCTGATGAGTGTCAAACCCTATCTTCTCCACCTCATCAACCACCGACTCGCCACCGTTGACTCCGTTCTCTGCTTCTTCAAGACATGGCGACACCTCCAGCTCAGCTGCCTCCACAGGTACGTCCTTCTCCTTCCTCTTGTGATGCTGCCCTCATCAATAATGTGGCATCTTCCCACCAGGCTTCACCGATTGCTCCCGTTACTCCTGCCGACCATGGTTCGGAGGCGTCCGCTGAGTTGCCGGTTAGAGGGGCCAGCGCTCGTGTGGTCAGCAGTGATCGGGGTAACCCGGTCATTGACTTAACAACTTCCCTTGAGACTGGTCCCGGTTCTGGGCCGTCTTCTCGCACGTCCTCCCCTCGTTAGCCGAGCTCGCCGGGCGACACCACGTCGGACGCCACCATTAAGTCGGGCTCGGTCGACGCAGCTACCATGGATCCGGTTTCGACCCTCGTGATGGAACAAGGCAACCGTCACCACAACGAGCACATCCACTTGGCTCGGTTGATCGCCTTCGCGCTGACTCAGCCACCTGAGCCGTCTGATCCAATTCAGCACCAGGCTATCCTCCACGCTGAGTCGGCTAGTGCCCTGGTGGATATCCTTCGAGGCCAATATCAGCCTCCTAACTCGTGCGCCGAGTTGGCTCAGCTGAGAGTTGATTTACACTCGGCTGAGGCGTCCAACGCGTCCTTCCAGAAGCGGCTTCCAGAAGCGGCTGGGCTCTGCATTGGACCAAGTCGCTCAGTTGAAGCTGCAGCTCGAGACCTCCGAGTGAGGATGGCACCTCTGGAAGCGTGAGGTTGACAAATCGGTCGGCCTTATCACTTCCCTCCGGAAGGCTTTAACTGCCTCCGGAGCTGAGTTCAAGCAGGCTAGGGCTGCCCAGACGGCTGAAGTAACCGCCACTCAGTCCGCTCTCCATGCAGCCGAGCTCATGATCAAGGGCCGAGACGAGGACATTACGGCTCTCTCCAAGGCAATCGTCGAGCGGGATGAAGCCTACAAGATCCCCCAAGGCGTCTCGGCCAAGCATTTTCAGCAGTTTCAGGAGATCGTCGTTTCGTTGGACGATGATGGCTCCCACAAGCTTCGCCACGCGAAGAAGACCATCGACGAGATGAGGGAGACTATTATTCGCCAGAAGAGGGTTATCAGTCGGCAAGGGTTCGTACCCATGCATGATCCTCACATGGCTGCTGCGGCTGGAGCTGGTCTGGACGTCCCTGGAATGGATCCGGCTTCGCTTAAACTGAACGCTCGGCTTTGCCGTCTGCTAGCCGAGCGGTTCCCGGAAGTCATGCGAATTCCGGACGGTGAAGACCGGGTCGTGGAGTTGCGCATCTGCTCGCGTCAATCCGGCTTGGCTGGTGTTCCGGTTACGGCTTCCTGCTCGGCTGCTACTTCTGCGCCGATTTCTAGCTCGGCAGTGGCATTACCGCTAAGTTCTGGCTCGGCAGGTACTCACGTTCCGCTTCGCCCCCGCCCCCCGCAGTCTGTTGAAGCTCTCCGCCGAGTTCGGCAGGACAAGCTCAAGCCTTCCCAACGGTTGCTCGTGCTGGCCAACCCCAAATCAGCTACAGCCGTCGATCCTCGCAAACGGAAGGTTGCCCTTCCGCCTTTGCAGCCTTATGACCGGCCATTCCTGGAGAGGAACGGTATGAGGAGGCTGCTGCCCTTATCGGCCCTCCGGACGATCGCTTGTTGGCAGCTTCCGACAATGAGCTGACAGTTCCGTCAGCCCGGCCGCTCCCTCACCGTAGGAAGATGGCGGTGGTTGTCACTTCCTCGCCCTAAAAGGCTCCGTCTGCCGAGTCGAGCAGCGACGCAGGGCAGGAAGTGAGCTCTGACCATGATTTCGGGGATGCTCCCAACGTAGTGGAGTCGAGTTCAGTTGCATCAATATCTGCAGCCCTACCGGCCGAGTCGTCCGCGCTGACAGTTTGGCTTGTCGCTCCTCTAACTTCCTCGTTGTCGGTGAGCACTCCTCCGGCAACGACGGTACCGAGCGCATCCTAGGTGGTAGTCTCAATTGTTCCTCCGGCTCCTACGCCGAGTTCCGTGGCTCCACTTAAGACTCCAGTTTCATCGCCATCTCAGCCTAACCCGACTAAGGGCCCGTTGCAAGTGCCGTCGAGCTCAGTTGTTCGTCTCTTGGCCTGCAAAAGTCGTCCCGTGGTGCAATCTCGGGCAGCAGCTGCTCCCGCCGGGCTGACGTCTCCGTCCGGTCGTCCTATACGTACGGCTGCGGCTACCGCCCGCCAAGTTAGCGCCCAGTTGTTGGAGAACCTTGGAACTTCAGACAACGTGGCACTTGGCCTCGGTGATGGATCTATAGGTCACAACTTTACTCCGCCGAGTTCAGTTGGGTCTCTCTCACATCCGCTCGAATTCTCAAGTGACTCGGCCGGTGGCGACCAAGCAGCCAAGACCAGTCCCGCGACTACGGCTTCGACCGCTGCGAGTAGTGCCCCAGCCGGATCTGCTTCAAGCTTGGCCTTCTCTCGTCTCGCTCAGCAATTTGGCTCTGATGTCGAGAGCGAAGATGACGACGACAAAGGCTCGGACTCGGCTGACGTGCCTGCCGTGTCAATGGTAGCTTCTTCTCCGCTTCCCCCTCCACTTGGTAAAATCCAGAGCTATTTGGCCGTGGCCAAGTTCCTCCTGGTCCGCCCCGCCTCCTACATTGGGAGGATCTTCTCCTCAGGCACATCCCCGTCGAAGAAGCACCGGAAGAAGCCAAACACAAGCACAAGCACCGCTCATCGTCTCCAAGTGGTAGTTCGGACAATAGCGACTCGGTCCGTCCGAAGAAGAGACAGAAAGCTGTTCCCGACAATTCCCAGGCGCAAGTGTCAGCGGTAGCCGAGTCTGAGGGTCCTGAATCTGGTAGAGCGGTTCCTTCGGGAACTTCCACAACGGGATCCAAAGGATCCACCTCTCGCGACTCGGCTCTGGCTACTAACTCGGCTCAACGACCTGCCAGTGTTGTTAGCTCGGCTACGGCCTCTGATTCCACTCGGCGGTCAGCGGAGGTGGCTCTCCCAGCTCAGCTGCAAGTTGCAATGGCGCAGCTCCGCACTAGAGCCATGCAGTCGGCTTCAAGGGACTCGCGCATCAATCCCAGCTAACGAGACTCCGGACCTTACCGTTCTTCCATGCTGGACCGAGCGCTGTTGGGCTGGAATATTCAGCTGCCAATCTGGCCGAGTTCCGTTGGAATCCCTTGGTGGTGCCAAGCCTCATGTCCGCGCCACTCTCTCAACTCTGGCAGGAGTACGTTCGTTCGTGTATGTGCTCAATCACCAGTACCCCTTCCAGCAGTTACGGCGTATGTTGCCGGATCTCCCGATATTTTTCTCTCCGTCGGTTTTACTGAGGCTCGATCTCGCTAGTCGGCCTCCCTCGGCCATCATCACTCATGAAGACTCTTGGAAGTTATACTCAGGGAGATCTTCCTGCATCTGGGTCCCCCAAATCGGCTGCAGACCTGGCCGCGCATACTCGTTTCTTCGTGGCAATGTGCGAGCGGACTCACTGGCTGGTTGAGGCTAGCGTGTTGATCGGGCTTCACCCTGCCTTCGACACCCTAGCATCCCGCCGGACGAGCTTATCGCAGTCTACAACGTGTGGACTCAATATCGCATCAAGCGGAAACGCTGAGGTGACGCTTTGTGGGGACTAATGACCGCAGCCTCGGATGAGTTGTACTCGGCTGTCACAGCCCAATCCAGCGGCGGGTTGGCAACTCACCGGGTTGATTCGGAGTTGTACTTCAACCCATCGGTTCCGCTCTACCCCTTGGTGAACTTACCTTGGGTGCCGGACAGTGTTCTCTGGCCGGAGGAGGTCCTTGCAGTAGATCACCACGAACCTTGGCGGGCATGGTGGTTGCTTGACCCAGCCCGTCATTCGTTCAACACCTGCTTCCGGCCCCGGAACCCTGAGTTTACGGTGTTCGCTCCCCACAGCATGGATCCTCGTGTTGTCGACGAGTCCATCGATGACGACGTGGATTTAGCCGAGCCGGATCAACCGCGGATCCCAGTTGGGCTTCTGCCACGAGAAAACCGGGCTGGGATCTTTTTCTTCGAGGATCTCGATGGGACTACTCCCCGTCAGGCGTCGGATGATGGATTGGTATCCCCGAACCTTCGAGGTCCGTCTCCACGGCTTCCTTGTTTGGGCCCGATTCCCCGATTGCCTCCGCTGGTACCCCATTATCGACGGCCGCCGTCGACTCGGCTATTCCCAGTCCAGCTCGGTCGCCGGACTCGGCTATTGAAATTTCTGCCTCGGCAGCTCAGGTAGTCGCCGCCCAACCGCCAAGTAGTTATCCCCCAGATGGCTCGGCTTCATCGGATCCTTCGCGGTTACAGGAAATTAGGTTAAGCTCCATCTTCTTGTTTCGTCCATTTCGTAAATCATATAATCATATATATAGTTTGATACAGCAGCATTTTGCCCAGCTCAGCCTGCTATCTTCATTGAGCTAACTGGGTTCTTCTAGCGCAATGGATTGTTATTTCTTCATCTGCCACTTGCGCCATTTGCAGACGAATTTCCCGTTTCTTTTGGCGCAAATAATCAAAGAGTAATCCTCCACAAGACAAATTCGACAAAGGTTCCCAACTCGGCTCTTCATAGCCGACCCACTTCACTTTGAACCTTCGCTCGTTCCTTGCTGTACTTGTAGATAATGATAACTCGTCGTCCAAGACGGCTTCAACTTCATACGACTGGCGCCTTCATCAGGTTTCCAGCTGTCTTCTGGGAGCAATTCTTCATCAAAGTCGAACCGTTGATCTTCCTCGAGCTCGGCTACAAGCCGAGTTTTGGGTCTATTCTCGGCGTCAACCACTTTCTTCAACCGAGACACATGGATCACCGGTAGAACCTGTATCTGCTCTTGTCTGGCAATTCCAACTCGTATGCAAACTCCTCAACTTTCCTCTTCACCCTGAATGGGCCATGCCATCTGTGTGCAATTTTTCTTCGTCAGCCCTTGCTTCACTCGTTCCATAACAACCACACTTGGTCACCTTCCTTGAACAGCGACTTCGTAGACTCAGCTGGGGTTCCAATCGACTCGGCGGCAGCTTCAACCGACTCGGCTGACGCTCCTCCCAACTCGGTGGTTTCCGAATTGTCTCTAGCTTGAGGCGTGGCTCGCTGTTCAACTCGGTTCGGCGACTCATTATGCTCCTTTGCTCGGCGGCCTTTCTCCTTTAACTGATTACTCGGCCGCTAAACGTAGTGCGTGTTCCCTTTGTCGGGTTGCTTCTCGGCGCCACTCGGCTGGAGCGGCCAATCAGCCGAGCTGTTTTGCCCCTTTCCTGACTGACTCCGTCATAGCCTTCATTGTTGATCGTGCGTCCCAGCCATGTACCAGGTTGAATGGGGTCTCCTGCCCAGTCGAGTCTCTCGAGTTGTTGATTGCGTATACCATTTTCTCGGCTATGTCATCCCAGTCACTTGTAATGATCTTCCACATAAACTCGTACCGTCTGAATCATTGTTTCACAGATCGCTCTTGTTGCCCGTTAGCTTGTTGCCTGTAACTCAGTGTGGCCCTTGATCTCGACTGCATCATCTCCGAGAACTTCTGAAACACTTCACTCCATGAACCTGGGGTCTCTGTCATGACGACACCAGGGACGGAGCACCAAACCTCCGGAAGACAATTTCTTCAAATATTTTCGCCATTTTTCCAGTACCCCTGTCTCGGTCATCGCCTTCGCTATCACGAACCCCGCGAAGTGATCTTGAATCAGTAATAGAGCTTGTTGCTCTGCCCCGCCGAGTTCGTGTGAGCGGTATTACAAAGTCCATCGACACAATATGTGAATGGTCGGTCTGATACGATGTTACCAGGGAATGCCCCTGAGATGAGGCTTGCTCTTGCTGTACCACAGTCTTCGAATGACTGACCGTGCCGCACCACAACAGTATATAACCCAATCCAGTAGTAGTGAGACTTGACTCGGTGGTAGGTCCGCACAATCCCTTGATGACCTCCTTCCACCGAGTT
>VOQZ01002078.1:0-33303 GCA_008079305.1 Phytophthora palmivora
CGTTCTTGTGCGATGATCTGGCGTTGAAAGCTGAAGGGCAGCAGCCTCCGGCGAAGCCTCCAACCGATCCAGCGCTTGGCGCCGTGTTGAGCCTTGGACAAGCCCTGATCGCGGTCCTGCAAGTGCTGGCGAACCTCCAGCAACGACTGATCTTGGCTCTGGTCACGCTGATGAGCAGCTACTAGCTCCTGATCTTGACTGAATAAGAGACGAGCGAGCGCTGGAGAAGGCGCGGAACCAAGATCGGGGCGACTGGTCAAGGCGGCCAGTTGGGCCTGGAGATTCTGGACCTGACGTTTCAGAGTATCGATCTCGTCCTCCAGACATAGAATGGTGTTCTTGAAGTGGCTTACAGCTCACTATAATCCTCACGAAGTTTAGAAACTTGATCCAGCTACTGTTCAAGCTCTTCGACAGCAGATCGGCTCTCCATCAGCTGTGCATTGGGATTTTCCAGCTCGAGAATTAGTGTGTCGTACCGATCCTGACAAAATTTGGCGAATGACATGGCTTGAGATCGGAGGTGATCTAAATGGCGGTGGAGACAGCCGCGTGAGCGTGCTGGAGATCTCATGATCATCCTGCAATTGGCGTAAGACGGACTCACGATTGATGACGCTCTCCACACCCGGCAAAGACGCCATATCGTGGAAGTTGCCTGAACGACTTACGTATCTGTGAGAAGCATGATGCAGCGAAGCGAAAGCAGTTGTTCGGCAGTCGCTCGTGCAGGGGACAGTTGTGGTGAAGCAGAAGAGAAGTTTTCCGACTTCGATCTTGTCCCGTCAATAGAGATCAGGAGCAATCCCTCGATATGTGATCACTCACTAATAATGACCCAGTGAATGCGTGACACCATCCCCGCCAAACCGATTGTACCCACGCAATATCGATCTTGACAGGTAAATATCGATTTTAGCTTTATTTTGGGTATTACGAAGCCAGTGCAGCATGGATAGCCACAGATGGGAAGCATAGGACATTAACCATTAATTCAGAGTTGTTTTTACCTTCTACTACACAAGTCTTCCTTCATCTACGCTATTCCGGGAAGGGATATACAAGATTGGCCCTCCCGACGTTACGCAGATCAAGATCACACGAAGTAGGACCCTACGCCCAGATTGCTTGGTTGGACGTTCGTCAACCCTCAAATCTTAAGACCCCGCTATAAGGAGCGGCAACGTATTGGAATTATTGGATAAAGTCACACACTGACCACAAGACAACCCCCCCGCAAGATCGACATTGGCCACGTCGAGCCTAGATCAAGAACACCCAAGATCGAGACTCGATAACTACACGACGCAGCGAGTACAAGTATCCCCGTTGCTGCCACCTCTCCCGCTGTCCTGTCAGATAACCCAATATCAACAACAAGCGCGTCTTCCGAGATCACCCGAGGAGCGATTTAGTCCCACCGACAGGTACACGTGAGATCAAGTAACTTCACGGAAGATCGGAGTACCCCCTGCGTTAGTCGGCAGTTCGGGCACCGAGTGCAAGAGGGTACCTGCGATCTTGCGATTTTCCAGAACCACTTCGCGACAAACGGAAACCAGGCTGGTGTCTATGCATTCGCTCGCTACATCACAGTCCCAGTTCGATCTTCATGTCTTCTCATGGTACTCCCTCCCAACGACACCCCGATGTCGCAAGATCAAGACTCATCTCCTCCTTCTGCCTCTCCAACGTCGGAGATGGACGCCACCACTAATACCTCTTGTCCGAGTTTCGGATCGACGCAATCTCATGAGTCTCCTGACCAGCTTGAAATGCTCGCCATCGCCGCTATCGCCAGCAGTACTAGTGAAGCTCTTCCAGATCGTCCCAGCTCTTCGACCTCGTGTATTGAGTGTACATGCCTTGCGTCCGCTCCCACTGCGCACGTAATTCGAGCTCATGCTGATCTCGCAAGTAGCCGTTCGACGATCTCAGAAACCTTTGAAGATGCCCTGAGCTGCGAGTCTGATTTCCAGCAATTGCAAGAGGAGCACGAAGCTCTCCAGCATACCCACGTTAATGTTCGCTGTCATACTCACGATCTCCATCGTCGACTAGATCAAATGATGTCTGAGATGGAACCCTTCGCTCACTTCTGTCAAGATCGATATGATCAATTGACCTGAGATCTGGAACCCTCGAACACACTCCTCGTGGAGAAGAGATCAGCAGTTGATGAGCTGGAATCGTACCTGGTTCAGCTTCGGGAGACACACGACTACCTCCAAAAGACGTCTGATGCTTCCATATTGCATCTTCAAGATGAGTCCAATGTTCTCAGGCGCCAAAACGGCGGTCTCCGATCTCAATTGCAAGCGGTTACCGCTCATCCCGACGTCGGACATGCCCCTCCACCGGCGCTTGCTCGCCGATTGCGTGCACAAGATCAGGAACTGGCTACCGTCACACAGCGCTGTCAGGTGCTCGAACAATCTGAGCAGTAGTTGGAGTCTGCTGTGAGTCAGCTGCGTCGTCAGGTGGAAGCTCGAGATCGCCGACTCTCTCGGGTTCAGGAAGAGCGTGATCAGTTCCAAGCGCAACTTCAGGTCTGCTAGACGAGCGAGATCGAGCTATAGCCGCTTCAACGTCGCCATTAGAAGGTCTCGGCAAGTCTCGTGCTGATTTCCATGCCCAAGGTATGTCCGCACGATCTTTGCACTTCTTTCCCAAATTGGCGCTAACGCTCGTGTATTGATCTTGTCGGCAGGTGCGCATGTGAGCTGTGGTGTTGCAGAACGCACAAATCCGTCAGCTGTGGGTTAATAGAACGCAACCACAACAATCGCCGAGTTAGATCGGCGTTTGTTGGCCTGCGCTGGGTTGTCCCCTAGCAGTTCGGCCATTCCGGGACAGCTGGTTTCTCGCTTCCGCCGAGTACCAACCAACCAAACCAGCCAATAATACGTTATTCCGTGCTCTCCACCAAAGGATGGACGACGGCACGTTAGCGCTTTTACGGGTCGCCGAGGCAAAGGCTATTCGGGCTGAAAGAGTAATGGTACCTGGGCTGTACGGTATACCGACCCGCCGAGCTTGGCGGGGTTTGTTCTTCGCGCTTGGCGAGACACGCCCTCCCCGGGCCAACCTAATCTCTTGGCGCTACCAGTCAGACCTCTACAAGCTATGCCTCTCGAGTTCTGATGGCAGACGCAATCCGGCCCGTGTAGGGACTTACCGGAAGAGCATACACGTCTTCTGGACCTAGAAAATTCTGCTCTGTTTAATACTAGAGGTTTAAGCCCCTTTTCGGATTCCTAATTGGTTCATATACAAATATCTAGTGAAATAGAGTCGTTATAGATCTTGCTGACCTTTCAGCCCAGTCGCAGCGACTGTTCCCGGCTCTCCTGATGGTCGTTAGTTCCTGCGCCTGATCGCATCTTCTTCTTGTAGCTGTGGAGGTGCTATAGCCGAGTCTTTGGTCTCGGGTTTCCCTTCTAAGAAGTCTTCAGCCGAGTCCGTACCGTAGACCACCGCTCCTAAGCTGCTTTTTAAAGCCGAGCTCTGGTGCGTCGCAATCTTGTACCGTTGGCCACGGCTCCTTAGTCTCAACGAAGGGCCAAATTTGATGTTTGCTACATCACAACTGCGGCGGTTATGATACGAGCCGAGCTGATGAGTGTCAAACCCCATCTTCTCCACCTCATCAACCACCGACTCGCCACCGTCGACTCCGTTTTCTGCTTCTTCAAGACATGGCGACACCTCCAGCTCAGCTGCCTCCACAGGTACGTCCTTCTCCTTCCTCTTGTGATGCTGCCCTCATCAATAATGTGTCATCTTCCCAACAGGCTTCACCGATTGCTCCCGTTACTCCTGCCGACCATGGTTCGGAGACGTCCGCTGAGTTGCCGGTTAGAGGTGCCAGCGCTCGTGTGGTCAGCCGTGATCGGGGTAACCCGGTCATTGACTTAACAACTTCCCTTGAGACTGGTCCCGGTTCTGGGCCGTCTTCTCGCACGTCCTCCCCTCTTTAGCCGAGCTCGCCGGGCGACACCACGTCGGACGCCACCATTAAGTCGGGCTCGGTCGACGCAGCTACCATGGATCCGGTTTCGACCCTCGTGATGGAACAAGGCAACCGTCACCACAACGAGCACATCCACTTGGCTCGGTTGATCGCCTTCGCGCTGACTCAGCCACCTGAGCCGTCTGATTCAATTCAGCACCAGGCTATCCTCCACGCTGAGTCGGCTAGTGCCCTGGTGGATATCCTTCGAGGCCAATATCAGCCTCCTAACTCGTGCGCCGAGTTGGCTCAGCTGAGAGTTGATTTACACTCGGCTGAGGCGTCCAACGTGTCCTTCCAGAAGCGGCTTCCAGAAGCGGCTGGGCTCTGCATTGGACCAAGTCGCTCAGTTGAAGCTGCAGCTCGAGACCTCCGAGTGAGGATGGCACCTCTGGAAGCGTGAGGTTGACAAATCGGTCGGCCTTATCA
Source organism: Phytophthora palmivora (assembly GCA_008079305.1). Classification (NCBI taxonomy): domain Eukaryota; phylum Oomycota; class Peronosporomycetes; order Peronosporales; family Peronosporaceae; genus Phytophthora; species Phytophthora palmivora. The sequence continues at coordinate 4,442 of VOQZ01002078.1, forward strand.
CTTCCCTCCGGAAGGCGTTAACTGCCTCCGGAGCTGAGCTCAAGCAGGGTAGGGCTACCCAGACGGCTGAAGTCACCACCACTCGGTCCGCTCTCCATGCAGCCGAGCCCATGATCAAAGGCCAAGACGAGGACATAACGGTTCTCTCCAAGTCAATCGTTGAGCGGGATGAGGCCTACAAGATCCCCCACTGCGTCTCAGCCAAGCATTTTCAGCAGCTTCAGGAGATCGTCGTTTCGTTGGACGATGATGGCTCCCACACGCTTCGCCACGCGAAGAAGACCATCGACGAGATGAGGGAGACCATTATTCGCTAGAAGAGGGTCATCAGTCGTCAAGGGTTCGTCCCCATGCACGATCCCATATGGCTGCTGCGGCTGTGCTGGCTGGATGTCCCTGGACTGGATCCGGCTTCCCTCAAACTGAACGCTCGGCTTTGCCGCTGCTAGCCGAGCGGTTCCCGGAAGTCATGCGAATTCCGGACGGTGAAGACCGGGTCGTGGAGTTGCGCATCTGCTCGCGTCAATCCGGCTTGACTGGTGTTCCGGTTACGGCTTCCTGCTCGGCTGCTACTTCTGCGCCGATTTCTAGCTCGGCAGTGGCATTACCGCTGAGTTCTGGCTCGACAGGTACTCACGTTCCGCTTCGCCCCCGCCCCCGCAGTCTGTGGCTCTCCCGCCGAGTTCGGCAGGACAAGCTCAAGCCTTCCCAACGGTTGCTCGTGCTGGCCAACCCCAAATCAGCTACAGCCGCGATCCTCGCAAACGGAAGGTTGCCCTTCCGCCTTTGCAGCCTTATGGCGGCCATTCCTGGAGAGGAAGGGTATGAGGAGGCTGCTGCCCTTATCGGCCCTCCGGACGATCGCTTGTTGGCAGCTTCCGACAGTGAGCTGACAGTTCCGCCAGCCCGGCGCTCCCTCACCGTAGGAAGATGGCGGTGGTTGTCACTTCCTCCTCGCCTAAAAGGCTCCGTCTGCCGAGTCGAGCAGCGACGCAGGGCAGGAAGTGAGCTCTGACCATGATTTCGGGGATGCTCCCAACGTAGTGGAGTCGAGTTCAGTTGCATCAATATCTGCAGCCCTACCGGCCGAGTCGTCCGCGCTGACAGTTTGGCTTGTCGCTCCTCTAACTTCCTCGTTGTCGGTGAGCACTCCTCCGGCAACGACGGTACCGAGCGCATCCTAGGTGGTAGTCTCAATTGTTCCTCCGGCTCCTACGCCGAGTTCCGTGGCTCCACTTAAGACTCCAGTTTCATCGCCATCTCAGCCTAACCCGACTAAGGGCCCGTTGCAAGTGCCGTCGAGCTCAGTTGTTCGTCTCTTGGCCTGCAAAAGTCGTCCCGTGGTGCAATCTCGGGCAGCAGCTGCTCCCGCCGGGCTGACGTCTCCGTCCGGTCGTCCTATACGTACGGCTGCGGCTACCGCCCGCCAAGTTAGCGCCCAGTTGTTGGAGAACCTTGGAACTTCAGACAACGTGGCACTTGGCCTCGGTGATGGATCTATAGGTCACAACTTTACTCCGCCGAGTTCAGTTGGGTCTCTCTCACATCCGCTCGAATTCTCAACTGACTCGGCCGGTGGCGACCAAGCAGCCAAGACCAGTCCCGCGACTACGGCTTCGACCGCTGCGAGTAGTGCCCCAGCCGGATCTGCTTCAAGCTTGGCCTTCTCTCGTCTCGCTCAGCAATTTGGCTCTGATGTCGAGAGCGAAGATGACGACGACAAAGGCTCGGACTCGGCTGACGTGCCTGCCGTGTCAATGGTAGCTTCTTCTCCGCTTCCCCTCCACTTGGTAAAATCCAGAGCTATTTGGCCGCTGGCCAAGTTCCTCCTGGTCCGCCCCGACTCCTACATCGGGAGGATCTTCTCCTCAGGCACATTCCCCGTCGAAGAAGCACCGGAAGAAGCACAAACACAACTCAAGTACCGCTCATCGTCTCCAAGTGGTAGTTCGGACAATAGCGACTCGGCTCGTCCGAAGAAGAGACAGAAAGCTGTTCCCGACAATTCCCAGACGCAAGCGTCAGCGGTAGCCGAGTCTGAGGGTCCTGAATCTGGTAGAGCGGTTCCATCGTGAACTTCCACAACGGGATCCAAAGGATCCACCTCCCGCGACTCGGCTCTGGCTACTAACTCGGCTCAACGACCTGCCAGTGTTGTTAGCTCGGCTCTGGCCTCTGATTCCACTCGGCGGTCAGCGGAGGTGGCTCTCCCAGCTCAGCTGCAAGTTGCAATGGCGCAGCTCCGCACTAGAGCCATGCAGTCGGCTTCAAGGGACTCGCGCATCAATCCCCAGCTAACGAGACTCCGGACCTTACCGTTCTTCCATGCTGGACCGAGCGCTGTTGGGCTGGAATATTCAGCTGCCAATCTGGCCGAGTTCCGTTGGAATCCCTTGGTGGTGCCAAGCCTCATGTCCGCGCCACTCTCTCAACTCTGGCAGGAGTACGTTCGTTCGTGTATGTGCTCAATCACCAGTACCCCTTCCAGCAGTTACGGCGTATGTTGCCGGATCTCCCGATATTTTTCTCTCCGTCGGTTTTAACTGAGGCTCGATCTCGACTAGTCGGCCACCCTCGGCCATCATCACTCATGAAGACGCTTGGAAAGTTATACTCAGGGAGATCTTCCTGCATCTGGGTCCCCCAAATCGGCTGCAGACCTGGCCGCGCATACTCGTTTCTTCGTGGCAATGTGCAAGCGGACTCACTGGCTGGTTGAGGCTAGCGTGTTGATCGGGCTTCACCCTGCCTTCGACCCTAGCATCCCGCCGGACGAGCTTATCGCAGTCTACAACGTGTGTAGTCAATATCGCATCAAGCGGAAACGCTGAGGTGACGCTTTGTGGGGACTAATGACCGCAGCCTCGGATGAGTTGTACTCGGCTGTCACAGCCCAATCCAGCGGCGGGTTGGCAACTCACCGGGTTGATTCGGAGTTGTACTTCAACCCATCGGTTCCGCTCTACCCCTTGGTGAACTTACCTTGGGTGCCGGACAGTGTTCTCTGGCCGGAGGAGGTCCTTGCAGTAGATCACCACGAACCTTGGCGGGCATGGTGGTTGCTTGACCCAGCCCGTCATTCGTTCAACACCTGCTTCCGGCCCCGGAACCCTGAGTTTACGGTGTTCGCTCCCCACAGCATGGATCCTCGTGTTGTCGACGAGTCCATCGATGACGACGTGGATTTAGCCGAGCCGGATCACCGCGGATCCCAGTTGGGCTTCTGCCACGAGAAAACCGGGCCGGGCTCTTTTCTTCGAGGATCTCGATGGGACTACTCCCCGTCAGGCGTCGGATGATGGATTGGGATCCCCGAACCTTCGAGGTCCGTCTCCAACGGCTTCCTTGTTTGGGCCCGATTCCCCGATTGCCTCCGCTGGTACCCAATTATCGACGGCCGCCGACTCGGCTATTCCCAGTCCAGCTCGGTCGCCGGACTCGGCTATTGAAATTTCTGCCTCGGCAGCTCAGGCAGTCGCCGCCCAACCGCCAAGTAGTTATCCCCCAGATGGCTCGGCTTCATCGGATCCTTCGCGGTTACAGGAAATTTAGGTTAAGCTCCATCTTCTTGTTTCGTCCATTTCGTAAATCATATAATCATATATATAGTTTGATACAGCAGCATTTTGCCCAGCTCAGCCTGCTATCTTCACTGAGCTAACTGGGTTCTTCTAGCGCAATGGATTGTTATTCTTCATCTGCCACTTGCGCCATTTGCAGACGAATTTCCCGTTTCTTTTGGCGCAAATAATCAAAGAGTAATCCTCCACAAGACAAATTCGACAAAGGTTCCCAACTCGGCTCTTCATAGCCGACCCACTTCACTTTGAACCTTCGCTCGTTCCTTGCTGTACTTGTAGATAATGATAACTCGTCGTCCAAGACGGCTTCAACTTCATACCGACTGGCGCCTTCATCAGGTTTCCAGCTGTCTTCTGGGAGCAATTCTTCATCAAAGTCGAACCGTTGATCTTCCTCGAGCTCGGCTACAAGCCGAGTTGTGGGTCTATTCTCGGTGTCAACCACTTTCTTCAACCGAGACACATGGATCACAGGGTAGAACCTGTATCTGCGCTTGTCTGGCAATTCCAACTCGTATGCAAACTCCTCAACTTTCCTCTTCACCCTGAATGGGCCATGCCATCTGTGTGCAATTTTCTTCGTCAGCCCTTGCTTCACTCGTTCCATAAACAACCACACTTGGTCACCTTCCTTGAACAGCGACTTCGTAGACTCGGCTGGGGTTCCAATCGACTCGGCGGCAGCTTCAACCGACTCGGCTGACGCTCCTCCCAACTCGGTGGTTTCCGAATTGTCTCTAGCTTGAGGCGTGGCTCGCTGTTCAACTCGGTTCGGCGACTCATTATGCTCCTTTGCTCGGCGGCCTTTCTCCTTTAACTGATACTCGGCCGCTAAACGTAGTGCGAGTTCCCTTTGTCGGGTTGCTTTTCGGCGCCACTCGGCTGGAGCGGCCAAATCAGCCGAGCTGTTTTGCCCTTTCCTGACTGACTCCGTCATAGCCTTCATTGTTGATCGTGCGTCCCAGCCATGTACCAGGTTGAATGGGGTCTCCTGCCCAGTCGAGTCTCTCGAGTTGTTGATTGCGTATACCATTTTCTCGGCTATGTCATCCCAGTCAGCTTGTAATGGATCTTCCACATAAACTCGTACCGTCTGAATCATTGTTTCACAGATCGCTCTTGTTGCCCGTTAGCTTGTGGCCTGTAACTCAGTGTGGCCCTTGATCTCGACTGCATCATCTCCGAGAACTTCTGAAACACTTCACTCATGAACCTGGGGTCTCTGTCATGACGAACCAGGGACGGAGCACCAAACCTCCGGAAGACATTTTCTTCAAATATTTTCGCCATTTTTCCAGTACCCCTGTCTCGGTCATCGCCTTCGCTATCACGAACCCCGCGAAGTGATCTTGAATCAGTAATAGAGCTGTGTTGCCCCGCCGAGTTCGTGTGAGCGGTATTACAAAGTCCATCGACACAATATGGAATGGTCGGTCTGATACGATGTTACCAGGGTAATGCCCCTGAGATGAGGCTTGCTCTTGCTGGTACAACAGTCTTCGAATGACTGACCGTGCCGCACCACATCAGTATATAACCCAATCCAGTAGTAGTGAGACTTGACTCGGTGGTAGGTCCGCACAATCCCTTGATGACCTCCTTCCACCGAGTTATGGCAGTTCTGCAGGACTTCATCGACCATGGTAGTTGGAACTACCAGTCTAATATCTAGACTCGGCTCGTCATCTCCACCTCGTCGGCGGCTTCGATTTTGACGGCATAGCAGTCCATTTTCGCTGAGTACAAAATCGTCCGGCATTTACTGGCATTTCTAACTCGGCGAAAAGACAGTTGACTCAGCTCGCCGCTCAGGTAAGCTTTAAGATCTACCCACCGTAGCTCTTCATCTTGGGCTCTGTCAATGCCTCGTCGTCGCTCAGCTGGACGACCGCCGGGTCGGTATCATCGGCGCTTGGTGCCCTTGGGGCGTTCAACTCGACTTCATCTCCTTGTGAACTCGGCTGTGTGTCCCTGAACTCGGCTTCACTACTGGTTTCAATTCGCCTAGCTGGCGGACGCCTTCGCATCTCGAGTTCACTGTTCCGGTTGGGTTTCGTTGCTTCCGGCTGAGCCAAGTCTTCCTCGTTTGCTTGTACCGGCTGGTTTGTTTCTTTGCTCTCGTCATCTTTGAAACGGACTCGGCGTACTTGGCTACGAGTAATTGGCCATGCTTTCAGACCTTCCTCGCATTCGTCAGTGCTGTCACCGGTCGCATACAAAGTTTCTGGTATCTGATTCAGCGTTTTCAACTCGGCTTTTCGTTCAGCGCCCAGAACTACTCGGTTAATTTGGGTTTCCAATGCTTCTGTGGCCATTGAGTCGGCAGCCGAGTTGTATAGTCGTATCACATATAGGTATTTGACAGAATTCAATTTTTGTCAATTCTTTGTGGCGCGCCAACTCTACTTGAAGCGTTTCCTTCTTGCAGGCTATCACCCCCATGGATTGATGGATTGCAAGCCGCGAGTCGCCCACGATCACCAAATTCGTCACCCACCGGTCGATAGCCGCTCTCACCCTATTGTTCATCCCCGTGTACTCGGCTAAATTGACCGTGGTCGACGAGAGGTACGCACTCGCAGCGATCTCAATGTTCCACTCAGGTAGGCGCCACAATATCCAGGAAAAGCTGACATAGCCGCCATTCCTTTCCGTCTTCGCCGATCCATCAAAGGACGGTACGTGCCCCTTATAATGTCGTGGTAATTTAGCATACAGGAGCTCAGGGTCCAGTCGGACCGTAGCCGAGTTCTTCGACGGCGGGGCGATGCGCTCCAGTGACTCATCTAACCCCACATGCGGGGTTATTGAGGCTTGCAACAATTGGACGAAGTCGACACCACGTTCTCGCACTCTTTTTATCTTCAGATGGTAGGGTGATAATAGTACCGCGAAACTTCCATATAACGAAGTGGACTGGAAAACCCATTCCAATGTTGAGAACCGTGTGTACACATGTAGTACCTTGCCTGCCAGTAGTGTATGGCATATTTTCAGTAGCTGGAGTAGTGCTAACACTTCTTTCTCAGCTGGGTGATAATTCACTTCGTTTTCTTTCAACACCCTGCCGCAAAATCGTACGGTGTGCAGCTTGTCGTCGTGCATCTGCATCAGTGTGCTGCTTAATGCCCAATCGCTAGCAAAAAGCATGAAGTGAACCTCTTTAGCCGAGTCGAAATGGCGTAGAATTGGCGCCATCGACACTCGACTTTTTAACTCGGCAAAAGCTGCCTGAGCTGCAGACAAGTCTGTGTTACCGTCGAAATCACTGTCTTTTAACTGGTAGAGTACTGTCCCATACACAGCCAGGTTCTGAGTGAACTGCCGTAGTAGTTCAATGCCCCTAGAAATGCTTGTATTCCTTTCTTCGTTTTCAGGAATGGGAGCTCGGCTATTGGAAGGGTTTTGTTTGAGTCAGCTCGTATTCCCTCGGAGGTTACTTCATGTGACAGGAAGTCAACCTTGGGCTGCACAAATATGCTTTTCGAAAAGCTGATACTAATTCTGCACTCGGCTAGCCGAGTCAGCAGCCTATCCAATGTTTCCAGACATTCATTGAAAGTTGCTCCACCAAAACAAATGTCATCCGCAAACGACCGCCGTGTAAATACGGGCGTCAACACCGATTGGTCGGGTTCTCCACACGTGAAGATATCGCTCTCAGGGCAGTCAATCAATTCTTGGAGCGGATCAAGCTCGGCTTAAGCTCGGTTGTTAGCCGCAAATTTGGTCAACGAACTCGGTCGTAGAGTTGGGTCACCCCCTTGACTCTGTCGCGGAGTTGCCGCTACTTCTTCTGCTCGGCGGATCCTTCTAGCGAACTCCGACCATCCGCCTTTTGGTTGGACATACCCCATTATCAATCATTCTTTGGTATATCATGGGGCATTCTTCAATCCAAATGACATTGTAACCATTCAAGGTGCCCTAAGGCACACACAAAAGCTGAGATGCGCCGAGCTCGGCTGGTCATCATCACCGCCCAAAAGCCACTAGCTGCATCCAATGAGCAAAACCACAGATATTTCTCCAATTCCGAGAGTAAATCATTTACAAAGGGCATCGCGTATTCCATAATCGTCGTAAGTGCATTCACCATCTTGTAATCGATACACAATCTGATATCCACACCGTTCTTCTTGAGAACGATAACAATGGGCGAGTCCCACGGACTCTTCGAAAATGACACCAATTTCGCCCGTAACAACCCTTTAAGCAATTCGTACAGTGCATCTCTCTTCCCTCATGACACCTTGTTGGTTTCGACATTCACTCGAAGGCTCAATAGCCGAGTTAATTCCTTCCAACTCGGCTAACCCCTCCTGGTCATCCGAGTAACTTCGATTTGACTCGGCTACGGCTTCCTGGGCATCATTCACTTCCTTTTCGGTGTCCGCAGCGGCCCAACGCTCGGTGCACGTTAACGGCTTCCCCTTTTTGGCCTCATGCGGTCTCTCGTTTACCCCCTTGGGCCAGTGATACGGTTTGCGCTCGACAGCTAGTGGTTGTCGGGATAGCCAGTTTGCGTACAACTCTTGTTCTTTGTATAGCCAATCCTTGTCAATTGCTAATTCGTACGCGAGGACTTGCCAATCCCGGTACTTAGCCGAGTTCAATCGCACGTACCCCTCAGGCGGCAGCATTCCATGCGGTAGCCAAATTACTACAGGGAAATGTGCAGGACACCACACCGATGTTGGCCTTGTACTGGTCAAATAGACTCTGGTTGCCTTGCCTTTAGCATTCATTACTATGGCGGGTATCCAATCATCAGTCTGCCTCACCCAACATTCGTGGGTCAACCCACTCGGCTGTTGCACGGTCTGACAGACATATTGCTTCCGTAGGTCCGTCTGCCGTCTGTAACCCATATGTTTGGTCATCTCTGTCCTTTAGTGACCGTAACAAGGGAACCACCACTCAATCGGGTAGCGTAGCCGCCGGGTTGTAGAGATCCAGCCGAATTCCCGCGGGGATCATTAAGTCGGTGCCTAGAATGAGGTCGACTCCGGCGTGATGAAGCATTATTCATACTTTAAACTCATAAACATCTTCCCAGCCGAGTGTGACTTTCACCAACGCTTTATGGGTGGTCGACACCTTGTCTTTACCGATCCCTTGATATCAATCTGTTGGTCTCCGCTGGCGTACTGCTTCAATCGCAATTTTCTAGCCAGCGTAGAGCTCACCACCGAGACGTTTGCTCCAGTGTCCAGCAATATCTTGACGCGTCTGTCATTCACCCATTACGAGTGCGCGCATCTGAACTCGGCGATCAAACTTCTGTGACGACAACCAGCCGAGTCGTTCACCCCAAATCACCACTCGCGTCTGAGTGTCACGCTGCCATACCGTCGAGTCGCTGCTGCACTCGCCATCGCCGAGTCGTCTTCATCCGACTCCTCGGATTCACAGTCATTACCGTCGCTATCACACATTCCTTCGTCCGTCCCAACCGATCCCTCGGGCCATCCTGCTTCCCCTACGAAAACGAACACGAAGTTCGCCTCCACCACAGGTTCAGCTGACTGTGGCAGCCCGGAAAATTCCAACTCAGTCAATGTTGGCGGGCTGCCGAATTTAAATCACTCGGCGTGTGAGATCTTGGAGTACCCTCTGGGAGTTTGGCCTTATCAGCGTTATTCTTGACGAAGGAAGCTAGCTTTTCGTAGCGGCGGAAGAGTTCACACTGTCCAACTTCGTGGACTTGTTTGCAGAACTTGCAACGTCTCCGACAAAAATGAGCCGAGTGGCCCATGCCTCCGCAAGCGGCGCAAGGCTCGTACTGCTGACGTTACCTTGAGGTGTCCCGGCGATCTCGACGATCAGCCGGTCCTCTAAATGATCTAGCAGGGTTCCTCGAGGTCCTAGCCGAGTCGCCTCGGTCACTGGTGAACCCAGCATCGACGTAATCCGTGTCATCTTCCGACTCGGCATCTTCATCCTGACCATGTGCACTGTATCCGTCCGAGTCTTCAGAGTCATATAGCTCGGCGTCTCGGCTTAGTTGGCCTCGACCCGCTTCGGTGTGTCCTGTCGATCCGTAAAGTTCTTCAACGACATAGTCCGCAGTAATTATCCGTCGATCCCGACTCTCTTCTCGGCGTCGATCGTTCCGTCTGTCATCTCGGCTTCTTCCTCAAACTAGCCGATCTCGTTGTTTCTTCCGCTTTTCGCCCAGAATCTTCTTGTTGATGATCAGCTTGAATCGGTGGATATCATTTAGCTGGAGTGGGTACGGCATAGCCATAATATCATCGTCACCGCAATTCAGAAGGAACCGCTCGACATAGTCTGCAGCGTCGGCCCCACCCCGTTCGTACTGAATCTTCGCCGTTCGCGCATACCCATTTAGCCGAGTCAAGAAGTCGCAGATCATTTCTTTATACTTGCGCTTAGCCGAGTAGTATCGCGTCCTGACCCACTGGTCGAACTGTGAGCAGTAGTAATCCAGAAATGCTTCCCTCAGCAGGTTCCACCGTGTTTGAGTCTTCCTCGGGAGTTGGCGATACCAACTATTCGCCGTTCGACCAAGGCTGAGCGAGAAGGGTTCGCACCAAGAGTCTTGGGGCATACGCGTGCCTTTCATCTCGTAGATGAACCTCTCCAGCCACTGTAGTGAGTCATCGGATCGATACCGCCGACCGTCGAACTGGGCTATTTTGTCCAAGGAGACATGCGACCTCAATTCCAGATACTGGGATCCTCCCTGATCACCCCTGTCGTTGCTGAGGTGGTAAATCTGGTCTTTGACCGTTTCCTCTCGGCTTAGGCGGTAACCATGTTCATCATCAGAATCATCCCCCGCCTCAGCCGAGTTGTCTTCTTCGGATTCCCACATATTTCGTCCTAGCCGAGTTCGACTCTTCTTCGGACTCAGCATGTGCGAGTCTTCGAAGTACAGCGTCTCTGCCGTCGCCCGAAACCGCTCGCCTTTCTTTGTCTCGGGTGTCTTCATCATTGAGATCTTACTTGGGTTCGTCACTGGTTGACCACCCTTGGGGTCTTCAGATATGGGGTTATACTCGGCTTTTCGCCAAGTTGAGACTCCACTCCGCCGAGTTGATACCCTGCGCCACCTAGTTGGGAACCACCATCTGAAGCTGTCAATAACTGGGGTTTTATCTGCACTCCAAAAGCCTTCCTCAGCGTTCCCCTGCAACGTAACAGCTCCACACTAGCCAAGGCAAGATTCCAATCACTTAGAATCCACAGACTCAGCCGACTGGTGACCCGGAAACCTATTGCTTTTAACAGCAGTATTGCCGCCTCGGCTACTTCCGCGGTGTCGGACCACTCCATTGGCCCAGCCAGCAAAGACCCCAGTAATGACCAACTCACCTGTGCCAACGGGGCTGGGGCGAATAACTTCATCCATTTACTATTTCTCATCATCTCTCCGCCGAGTTGCGCTAACACCTTGTTTGCACTCGGCGTATCCGCATTTCGTGTCGCTCTCGGAACAAGGGATAGACGTTCCCGTTGAGCGACACTTTGATCTTCATCGTCCGCATCTTCACCAAGCTCAGCGGCCAGGTTTCGCTCCACCGGACGCGGAACTCCCATCCGGCCCAGTTGGAGTAATAATTCCCCGGCTTCGCCGAGTAGCTCGGCTGTCGTTTTTACGTAGCCGAGCTCGGCTTTTTTCTTCATCTCATCCTCTTTCTCTTCATCACTTGCATGACCTTGGGCGTCCTCCTCCTCGAACTGGACACTGCGAGATCCGCCCGCCGTCGCGTCCATCGTTATCACAATATTCGAGTCCGCTGAGTCGGCATAACCCGCCGGGCTATCTTCACGTAACGTGCTCGTTCCCTTAACCATCCTTCTTCTTCTCTCTTCTTGTTTGCTCGAAACTTGGTTACCTTGGTACCTGCGAAAAACAAGCGCACCCCGGTTGCCGGGTCGCGGCACCAGTTGTGGTGTTGCAGAATGCACAAATCCGTCAGATGTGGGTTAATGGAACGCAACCACAACAATCGCCGAGTTAGATCGGCGATTGTTGACCTGCGCTGGGTTGTCCCCTAGCAGTTCGGCCATTCCGGGACAGCTGGTTTCTCGCTTCCGCCGAGTATCAACCAACCAAGCCAGCCAATAATACGTTATCCCGTGCCCTCCACCAAAGGATGGACGACGGCGCGTTAGCGCTTTTACGGGTCGCCGAGGCAAGGCTATTCGGCTGAAAGAGTAATGGTACCTGGGCTGTACGGTATACCGACCCGCCGAGCTTGGCGGGGTTTGTTCTTCGCGCTTGGCGAGACACGCCCTTCCCCGGGCCAACCTAATCTCTTGGCGCTACCAGTCAGACCTCTACAAGCTATGCCTCTCGAGTTCTGACGGCAGACGCAATCCGGCCCGTGTAGGGACTTACCGGAAGAGCATACACGTCTTCTGGACCTAGAAAATTCTGCTCTGTTTAATACTAGAGGTTTAAGCCCCTTTTCTGATTCCTAATTTGTTCATATACAAATATCTAGTGAAATAGAGTCGTTATAGATCTTGCCGACCTTTCAGCCCAGTCGAAGCGACTGTTCCCGGCTCTCCTGATGGTCGTTAGTCCCTGCGCCTGATCGCATCTTCTTCTTGTAGCTGTGGAGGTGCTATAGCCGAGTCTTTGGTCTCGGCTTCTCCCTCTAAGCGGCCCCAGCCGAGTCCGTACCGTAGACCACCGCTCCTAAGCTGCTTTTTAAAGCCGAGCTCTGGTGCGTCGCAATCTTGTACCGTTGGCCACGGCTCCTTAGACTCAACCAAGGGCCAAACTTGATGTTTGCTACATCACAGAGCCGCATGAGAGGTACTATCTCCCGCTTGGAGCAGAAGATCGCTGATCTACAAGCTTCCCAGTCTCAACTCCAGAGTGATCTTTCCTCCCGTAATCAGGAACTGGTCACTCTTTGTGCTGATCATGCCGCACGCAGCGGTCATTATCTTGATGTCTACAGTCGATTTCGAGCTGTCGCCCGGTTACTCATTCAAGACGTTGCCTTGACAATCCATCCAGCTTGATTCAATCTCGTCCCTAGTCCACATCTCCTTCAGGTTGGGCCCAAAAGTCGTTCCGAATTAATTCCTCGTTGGCGTCGTCGTTCACACTGATCTCTGGTCAGATACATTTATCTCAATCGCGCGTCATCGTAACGCCTATGGTTACACCTCCTGGTGATCTAGGATCACACAATCCCTCTGAAGTACCTCCCGCTGAGCCGGGGGATGATCCCTACGAGCGGAACGCCAACGATCTCCATGTCTTCGATCGTGGTGACACGTAGTTCCCAGTCGGTTCATGCATGTATACACCACCATCACCCGACCTACCGCCATCCGGTAGATCGTCAACTTATTCCTCCGTGATGTGACCAACTCACTCACGATCTCGCTTTCTTACGGCTCCTCATGTGACTGCATGATCTCGAATCGATTTTGATTTGTTTCGATCTCGCAGATAGTCATACAGCGAGCTCCACAGTTAAGATCAGCTTTATCCACTCACGTTGGTTCGGCGTATCCTTTCCAGTATATCACGAATTCACGCAATGTACGTTCATATCGCGTACGTCTCCCAGATAGCATGTCTACGATCTTCTCCACTTCATATTCGTTATTGTCCAGATCACGTATCCAGCTGTCCTCAGGCAACAGCGCTTCGTCAAAATCATATCGATCTTGATTTGGTATTGTCAACCGTATCTGGGGGCGGTCCGGGAATTGTCGTACAGACTTGATCTTAGAAACATTACCAGCGGGAAGAGTCGATTTTCTGTACCGGCGATCCCGAGACGTACTGCATGTTCATCCACTAACTCAACACATGGAAGGATCGTGTCACATGTGTGCCAGCTTACGCGCATATCCTCTTTGATCCGATCTAGATATAACCACACTTAATCGTCCCACTTCGATCCCATGTGGTCGGACAGTTTGATTATGTCGATCTGCCCTTTCTTGGATCGCCTCAACGTAGTTTCTCGTTAACTGTGATCACGGGCTAGCTGATATTGCTTCTGGATACCATATCGCCATCGACGAGGTTCCCGATACCGCCTTCTCGTCGATCCTAATGATACCATTTTCTCCACGTAGATCGTGGGTCCCAAGTGTGCAACAGATAAACGGGGGTATCCTCCGATGCGATCTTGGGCAGTATTGAGTGCGAAGGTGAGGCGCTCTGCGTTCTCGTCCAATCTCGCTGATACGACATCTTCAACGTACATCTTGACTGCACGAGTTAACGTTCCCACCATCTGTTCGGTTGTGCCGTTTACTTGTGGGCGGTACGCCATTGTTGCTCGCTGTTCTGTCCCACGATCTTGTTGAACGATTTGAGAAGTCAGAATAAAATCGGGTTCTCGATCATGTCGGATAGCTTCGCTTGCACCAAATCGTCGAAAGACACATTCCTCGTAATTCTCAGCGACGGTATGAGCTGTTCTGATGCGCTAGCCCATCGCGATCACGTACCCAGTGATAGATCGATCCAGATCAATAGTTCAGTATTTCCTTTGTGCGATCTTGGTAGTGACGGTATGTGATCCATGCCGATGATCTGGAATGGATATGTAGTCTGCAAATTGCCAGGCGAATCCCCATGGGTCGTCGGTCGCCCTTTCCCGTCTCGCAGTCTATGCACTGACCTATTGTAGCGTTGCACATTCTGATATAATCCGCGCCAGTGTAAGTGAGCTCTGATCTTATGGTACGTCCTTCCAATGCCTTGGTGGCCGCCTTCCAAACTCGAATAGTAGTGGTGCAGAAGATCGTTTTGCAGTGTTTCCGGCACTACGAGCTTGGCTACAAGATCGCGATCTTCGTCGGACTGCTTGGTCGGTGGAAAATAGAACAATAACCCGGACTCATCTGTTCATAACGATCTTAGAACAGCTCTTCGCTTCGGCCGACGTAAGATCGAGTACGTTCCCTTGCAGGTAGGCCATAAGATCGCCGATCCATTTATCCTCCTCTTGAGCTCGTCTAATATGCTCCATCTTCATTCTCTGCACGATCGCTTCTTCTAACACTTGAGGGTGACATTTCTTTCGTGATCTCGTGCCCGCAGTGATCTTGACTGTAGCCGCATCATTCTTGGATATCAGCAACTCATTAACCTATTGAGAGGCACTAGAACTAGACGCTCCTCTTCGGTGGAGATCACGACTCCGCCTTCGCGATGTAATGCGGCACTCGCCAGACTGTCTGCGCTTTGATTCCAATATCGTTTTATGTGTAGGAAATCATGGTTGGGCAAGATCAGAGACATTCCAATGCTTGCTGCCGTAACAACGTTAACCCGGGGCTTGCATTCGATCTCGCCTCTCATTTGTCCGATCACAAGATTAGAATCTCCACAGATGATCAGGTGTCCCCTGTCCATATATGACAGAAGATCGAGGCACAGAAGCAGACCATGGTACTCGGTCTCATTCACTGTGATATCGAGCTGGTACTTCGAGGCAGCTACGATCACTGTCCAGTCTGGTGAGCTCCACACAATTCCACTGTACGTTCTGCCACTTCGTTTCACCCGAGCTGATCCATCAAAGCTAATAACTAACAATCGTTCACCTGGCCACTGTTGGAGGTGTCATCGAGATCACTTGTCGTGGTTGCTTCCTGTGAGCGATCGAGATCAAGATCGAGTCCACTTCCTTGCGGGGTGTAATACTTGCTGCGATCACGCATAAGATCTCATCCTCCCCCTCGGGTACATTTGACGATCTCAAGAGTCCAACACGATAGATGTTGCCCATCGTCCAACCGACGTTGTCACAAGTTGAGTATAGCAGATATCTAGTATCCTGCGCATAGCCAACACTTCCTTGTCGACCATACCATAGTTGATCTCGTTCGGCTTGAGCGTGCGACTAGTGAAAGGCACCGGCTTATATACGCCATCGTGCTCTTGCATCAGCGCAGCTGAGATCGCCCACTTGCTAGCGTATACTGCCGCACCGGTTGTCGATCTACATCGAAGTGTTGTATGATCGGAGCTTTCACGATCTTGTTCTTCAACATGGCGAAAGCTGTTTTGGCTCTGTCCCACTTGCAACCTTCATCCTGCGAGGTATTGTCGTGGTCGACCCCAGTCGATCTTGCCTTCCTGGTGGTTTCATAGATATCTGCCTCCCTGAGCTCGTATAGCACAGATGCGT
This sequence comes from Phytophthora palmivora, assembly GCA_008079305.1. Classification (NCBI taxonomy): domain Eukaryota; phylum Oomycota; class Peronosporomycetes; order Peronosporales; family Peronosporaceae; genus Phytophthora; species Phytophthora palmivora. Next base: position 20,169 of record VOQZ01002078.1, read on the forward strand.
AGATCGCAAGAACTTCGATAAAACGGCTGTAGTAATTGAGGCTACCCTGGAACGATTGCATTGATCTCAATGTGTTAGGAAATGGCAGCGCTATCAGGGTGGACAAATCTTTCGGGTGTGCTTCGAGACCTTCAGCTGACACACAGTGTCCAAGATAATCCACTTCCAGCAGATCTTGGTCACACTGACCGATAAATTCCGCTCATTACATGCATACAGCAAGCTCTCCATCTTTTTACACAGCGTATTCCACGAATTCCCTGTTACCACAATGTCATCGATATAAGAACGGCATCCCAACACCGATGTCGTTCTCTCGAGATTGGGAGTTCCCGTTTCAAAAACATCCCCTGAATCGCATTGATCTTGGTCATTCCCGACCTTCACAAACCCGTACAGTGCGTTATCTAGCAACCTTTGATAGATCTGAGGTGCATTCTGGAGCCCTAAAGGCATTCGATTCTACTCAAACAGCCCAAACGGGGTAGTGAAAGCTGAGATCGCGCGGGCTCGATCTGTCATGGGGACCACCCAGAAGCCGCTGGCCATGTCCAGCGAGCAATACCACAGAACCTTGTCGAGATCATCAAGGAGGTCGTTGATCAGAGGCATCGGATATACCATAAGCCTCGTCAAGCTGTTAACCACACGGTAGTCGATGCATAGTCGAATGTCGACACCATTCTTCTTGATGATCACAACTATGGGTATGCCCATGGAGATGTTGAATGTCGGATCATCTCGGCCCACAAAAGTCCCTTAATCAACTGGTACAGTTTCTCGCGAAATTGTATGGCCACCTTAGGACAGCGCTGGGCGACTGGCTTAGCATTTCCAACATCGATGTCACACACTACACCTTTCGCCGCTGGTGGTAAGGCGTTACCTTCCCGATTAGGAGATGTTTACTTCTCCAGATAATATCCAACAGGCGCTTGATTTCACTCGATGTATTGATCTTGGCGTCTCCAACGTGAAGATCTTCGATTTTGACTTCGTAGTTGGAGTTACATAAGGCAGTATTGCCATCTGATCTTCAACGTCCCCTGCGTACAGATGTTCACCTTCCTTTATGCAATCTTCATCATCCATCTTGAGATCAACTGAAATTATGTCTGCTGCTGTAGATGCGTCCGGGTAACCAGGCCGATCTTCCTTCTCGGGAACTCGCGCACAAACTGATTCCCATTTCTGCGGTGAGTTCGATCCTGTCACAATCGCAATCTTGGCACCTTTTGACGCTTCTTCCGATCGTCTCAAAATCGATATTGGTGTCATGTACTCTGGGCGTTCCACCCTTGGTCCGAGTGGGTTTCGCCCGCCGAGTCTGTTGTCGCCAGATAAGCAAGATTTTGCCATTCGGCATACCTCCTTGACCATACGGACACATACCCCGGAATTCGATCTCCACTCAACCACATCGCGACTCTCGATCCTTCGTGGAGTGTTAGTGCGTGATCACTTACGTTGGTCACTTGCAGATACCGCGTCTTTCCTGGTCCGACTGTGATCGTTGGCACCCATCGATCTCCCCTGGTGACCCATAATGTGTACTGGTTAGACGTCTGACTGCGTAGCCTGATCTCGGCCGTTTGTCCGACATCGATTCAGTAATTATCCTTCCAACACTCATGTTCGATCTTGTCACCGTAGAGAGGACGCCTACCAGCCATCTGAAGGCGGACTTCGTCAGGCAAACATATCGTCCCATCAGCGAGATCGAGGCAGATACCCGCTGGCACCATGAAATCCATTCCTAGTATCAGATCTTGACCTCCAGTGGACGGACCTACCCATGCATGAAAAAATACACCAGCGATCCCTCCAAGGTGATCTTGATACGTGTACGTCCCTCAATCTTATATGGAGATCTCCCAACACCTTCGCATTCCAACGTTTGACTCTCATCGATGTGGCGCCCGACCTTACGAGCAAAGGTGGTATCCAATTTGGATACCTCTGCACCACTGTCGAATAGCAAAGTTGCTTTTTCGTTGTTGATCTTCCCCATAGCCTTGGATTATTTGAACTTCTTGTCTGGAACATGATACTTCCAGTAACCTCGCGATTCCCCAGAGGGGATCTCAAGAGCCATCATCACAATCGATCTTGCATATTCATCGATCTGGCGTAGACTTGACACTGTAGCGGTGGGGTTTTCCAGAAGATCACATGTATTGTCGATCGGATCGATCAGTTGTTTAATTGTTGCCTCTGATTGTTTCTCGACATATGCATAAATGCAATAGATAGAACGCTCGTCTCGTACTGGTTTCAAACCCGGCGAGCGTCCTAGTTTAACATATTCTCCGCCGTCTCTGGCAACATGCCGGTGTGCTTGGTAGGGTTGTACCATTGTCGGATCAAGTTGTAAAATTCCTCCATGGTACACTTTCCCGCTTTGTGGATGTCACCGCATGCCTTGCACGTGAATAGGCAGCGATCTGGGGGTGTCCTGTACGACCGCACTTCTCACACGTCAGATGTCCCCAGCACCCAAGATTGCTATGTTTGCGCGACCCACACTGCGAGCATCGCTTAGGTGGTGAACCTATATCATGTCGATCTTGTTGTGCACGATTGTTTCCGACCTCCGAGCGACTGCGATCTTGATTCCTTTGATCTTGATCTTGCTGCCCTTCGTTGTTTCCAGATGCTGCGAGGTAGACACGATGTAATCCTGCTTCACCATCCGATTCACTAGAGTCCTCTTCAGATTCGCTGTTATCTGGGATCGCCTTGACAGCCCTGACGGCTCGAGTTGGCGCAGATGGAGCTGTTGCACTGTTGTTCTTCTGACGAGGCTTGATTGATCCATGTACAGCCTTACTCTGCCGTGCCTTTGCTCGTTGCCGAGATCGAAGTGCTTCTTCCAGAGTGTCAGCATCTGGGATTCGTAGTAAGCCAGGTGATCTGCAAGATCGCGATCATCATGAGTTTCGATAAAGTGCTCCACATGCTCTCGCCTAACCTCCGAGGGACCATCTTTGATCTAGAGGGGGTCCTAAGTCCAGCCACATTGAGTCGATACAAATACTCCAGTGGAGACTCGTCCGATCTCTTTCGAACATGATAATACTGCCTCGCGACCGACACTCCACGTCCACAATACTGAACCTGGAAGCTGCGGAGAAAATCCTTCCAGGTACTGCGCGTTGTGCGACTAAGCTGTCGGTACCAGTTTCGAGCCAATCCTGTGAGGAGATCGCCGAACACCAGACACTTTTCTTCATCTGAGGCTTGATCTCGCACAAAGGCGGACTTTACTTTGCTAAGCCAGGCCCTGGCTCGATCTTCGTCCCCTTCTTTCCCCGCAAACTCTTTTAGTTCAGACATAGCGGATACTCGTATACGTGGGACACTTGCCGATCTTCCTGTGGTCGTAGCTGATGCTGCTGCTACGGCCGCACATCTGGGGGGATCAAGATCGAGATCATCAGGGTCGTACTCATGAAAGTTTGGGTGTTGATCTGGCGACCCCACAGACTCCATATCCACATCTCGATCTTCTGCTGGTGCTGAGATCACGGGATTGATAGCGCCTTGTTGTTCCTTCAAGAATCGGCTCATCGCCCCCTGGAAGTACGATTCCAACTTCGCATTCGATCCTTCTGTCATCTTCGGCGCGATGACGTCCATCACTCGCTTGGTCTCGTGATCTCCACGCTGCCGTAGCATGGCAGCACCTGAAGGGCCCAGCGTCATCCGAGGCGGGTCATCTGCACTGTCGGTATCCACTTCCTCGGTTGGCGACCCGTAATGTGAGGATGTTCCGGTCTGATCTTCCAATGTGACTGCTGACAACGATCTTAGCATGTCGTCAGTCGATCTGGTCGCGATCTTGGGGTTACATTCTTCTCACCCACCAAGGGCTTCAGTAGATCGAAGATCGACATTATAGCCGTGTTGATTGTGCTGAGCCTCATATCGAATAGATCGTTAGCGTCGAATGATCCTGCGATGATCCCACCTTCCTTGATCAGATGTAAAAGCGCTTTTGCAGCTTCCAGCTTGCTCGGTCTTGCAGTTGAGTTTTGCACTGGGCCTTTTAGATCGCTGATGATCTTCGGCTTGATAATCTGCATAACGGGGTTCTTGATTAAGAATGTGTGAAGTTCCTTATCGTGGTATGCGATCTCGAGCGACTCATCAGTCCACGCTGTTTTAAGATCGTCTTGGTCATCAGCGTTCGATCCTGGTTCATCTTCTTGCGTAATGGCTTCGATCTTGCTGACTTCGTTTTTGTGCTCGACTTGGAGACGAGCGTTCGGATGGCTTTCGCCACTGGACTTTCGTCCTGCAGATCGCGACTTGAGTCGAAAACTGCTGGGGTCCCCGAAATGACCTGGGGAGGAGGTAGAAGCTTCTCTTCTAGGTCCGTAGTTGGACCCTCCTCTGTTCCGTCAGTTGAGCTCCTCCCAAAGCTCTGCCGGTCCGCGGATCGATCTTGATTCAGCGGTGTCGTTGGTGATCCGATCTCCAACGACGCTGGTTTCCCTGATCTAAGATCAGTATGCGCTTCTTCATGGGCCTCACCGTGAAATCCCGAGTCACCCAAAGATCCGGGCACGCGCTCCATTGTGACGAAGTGGTTCTGCGAAATCGCAAGATCGCAGGGGTCCTCTTGCACTTGGTGCCCGAACTGCCGACTAACGCAGGGGGTACTCCGATCTTCCGTGAAGTTACTTGATCTCACGTGTACCCGTCGGTGGGACTAGATCGCTCCTCGGGTGACCTCGGAAGACGCGCTTGTTGTTGATATTGGGTTATCTGACAGGACAGCGGGAGAGGGGACAGCAACGGGGATACTTCTACTCGCTGCGTCGTGTAGTTATCGAGTCTCGATCTGGGTGTTCTTGATCTAGGCTCGACGTGGCCAATGTCGATCTTGGCCGGGGGTTGTCTTGTGGTCAGTGTGTGACCTTTATCCAATAATTCCAATACGTGCTTGCCGCTCCTTATAGCGGGTCCTAAGATTTGAGGGTTGACGAACGTCCAGCCAAGCAATCTGGGCGTAGGTGTCCTACTTAGTGTCGATCTTGATCTGCGTAACGTCGGGAGGGCCAATCTTGTATATCCCTTCCCGGAATAGCGTAGATGAAGGAAGACTTGTGTAGTAGAAGGTAAAAACAACTCTGAATTAATGGTTAATGTCCTATGCTTCCCATCTGTGGCTATCCATGCTGCACTGGCTTCATAATACCCATAATAAAGCTAAAATCGATATTACCTGCCAAGATCGATATTGCGTGGGTACAATCGTCTTTGGCGGGGATGATGGCACACGCATTCACTTGGTCATTACAGTGAGTGTCACTGTATTGAGGATCGCCATAAGGAGGGATTAATTGTCCTCGATCTCGATTGACGGGACGAGATCGAAGTCGGAAAACTTCTTATCCGCTTCACCACAGATGATCTACCGGCTAAGCAATTAATACCGGGATCCTGGATCTGCACTCAGGGTAAGATATTAGGAGGTTGGATCTAGCCAATATATTATCTAGATATTATCAACCAACCTAAATCTATACACCTAACTCGCTATTAATAACGTAGGACCAATGTAGTTCCCGTTTCCAGGCGCGTAGCGGAGCACTTGTGTCGTACAATGCAAATTTGGTTCTGATTTAATGTTAAGACCTATCCTATCCTGTATCCTATCCTTAACGACACATCGACTGATTACGCTATCCTGATCATGTCCTTTCGTATTCCTCACCATCCTAACAGTCGACATCTTGGCAGATCACCCTGGATCTGAACCATCAACACTAGATCACTAGTCGTACCGTCGTGATCCGGACTACTGCTTTCACCAGTATCGTAATCATACCCCATAGTATCTAGATCACATGTCTCCCGTGTCCGATCACGCCATAATATCAGGCTCTATCCAGGGAGCTTGGATCAAGGCTCATGGACCTAGATCCATTGGCGGATCCGAGTGATCCGGGATCTAGATATATTGTGGCAGAACTGGATGATGAGATGAAGATTGACGGTATCGAGTAATCTGGGGTATGTTACGATTACGCTTACACGAAGTATTACAACTGGATCAGACTTGGGAGCCCTAGATCAAGGAGATCTGATGGGTCTTGAATTGGATCAGCGTGATCCAGTCTATTAAGGCGTGATCGGACACGGGAGACATGTGATCTAGATACTATGGGGTATGATTACGATACTGGTGAAAGCAGTAGTCCGGATCACGACGGTACGACTAGTGATCTAGTGTTGATGGTTCAGATCCAGGGTGATCTGCCAAGATGTCGACTGTTAGGATGGTGAGGAATACGAAAGGACATGATCAGGATAGCGTAATCAGTCGATGTGTCGTTAAGGATAGGATACAGGATAGGATAGGTCTTAACATTAAATCAGAACCAAATTTGCATTGTACGACACAAGTGCTCCGCTACGCGCCTGGAAACGGGAACTACATTGGTCCTACGTTATTAATAGCGAGTTAGGTGTATAGATTTAGGTTGGTTGATAATATCTAGATAATATATTGGCTAGATCCAACCTCCTAATATCTTACCCTGAGTGCAGATCCAGGATCCCGGTATTAATTGCTTAGCCGGTAGATCATCTGTGGTGAAGCGGATAAGAAGTTTTCCGACTTCGATCTCGTCCCGTCAATCGAGATCGAGGACAATTAATCCCTCCTTATGGCGATCCTCAATACAGTGACACTCACTGTAATGACCAAGTGAATGCGTGTGCCATCATCCCCGCCAAAGACGATTGTACCCACGCAATATCGATCTTGGCAGGTAATATCGATTTTAGCTTTATTATGGGTATTACGAAGCCAGTGCAGCATGGATAGCCACAGATGGGAAGCATAGGACATTAACCATTAATTCAGAGTTGTTTTTACCTTCTACTACACAAGTCTTCCTTCATCTACGCTATTCCGGGAAGGGATATACAAGATTGGCCCTCCCGACGTTACGCAGATCAAGATCGACACTAAGTAGGACACCTACGCCCAGATTGCTTGGCTGGACGTTCGTCAACCCTCAAATCTTAGGACCCCGCTATAAGGAGCGGCAAGCACGTATTGGAATTATTGGATAAAGGTCACACACTGACCACAAGACAACCCCCGGCCAAGATCGACATTGGCCACGTCGAGCCTAGATCAAGAACACCCAAGATCGAGACTCGATAACTACACGACGCAGCGAGTAGAAGTATCCCCGTTGCTGTCCCCTCTCCCGCTGTCCTGTCAGATAACCCAATATCAACAACAAGCGCGTCTTCCGAGGTCACCCGAGGAGCGATCTAGTCCCACCGACGGGTACACGTGAGATCAAGTAACTTCACGGAAGATCGGAGTACCCCCTGCGTTAGTCGGCAGTTCGGGCACCAAGTGCAAGAGGACCCCTGCGATCTTGCGATTTCGCAGAACCACTTCGTCACAATGGAGCGCGTGCCCGGATCTTTGGGTGACTCGGGATTTCACGGTGAGGCCCATGAAGAAGCGCATACTGATCTTAGATCAGGGAAACCAGCGTCGTTGGAGATCGGATCACCAACGACACCGCTGAATCAAGATCGATCCGCGGACCGGCAGAGCTTTGGGAGGAGCTCAACTGACGGAACAGAGGAGGGTCCAACTACGGACCTAGAAGAGAAGCTTCTACCTCCTCCCCAGGTCATTTCGGGGACCCCAGCAGTTTTCGACTCAAGTCGCGATCTGCAGGACGAAAGTCCAGTGGCGAAAGCCATCCGAACGCTCGTCTCCAAGTCGAGCACAAAAACGAAGTCAGCAAGATCGAAGCCATTACGCAAGAAGATGAACCAGGATCGAACGCTGATGACCAAGACGATCTTAAAACAGCGTGGACTGATGAGTCGCTCGAGATCGCATACCACGATAAGGAACTTCACACATTCTTAATCAAGAACCCCGTTATGCAGATTATCAAGCCGAAGATCATCAGCGATCTAAAAGGCCCAGTGCAAAACTCAACTGCAAGACCGAGCAAGCTGGAAGCTGCAAAAGCGCTTTTACATCTGATCAAGGAAGGTGGGATCATCGCAGGATCATTCGACGCTAACGATCTATTCGATATGAGGCTCAGCACAATCAACACGGCTATAATGTCGATCTTCGATCTACTGAAGCCCTTGGTGGGTGAGAAGAATGTAACCCCAAGATCGCGACCAGATCGACTGACGACATGCTAAGATCGTTGTCAGCAGTCACATTGGAAGATCAGACCGGAACATCCTCACATTACGGGTCGCCAACCGAGGAAGTGGATACCGACAGTGCAGATGACCCGCCTCGGATGACGCTGGGCCCTTCAGGTGCTGCCATGCTACGGCAGCGTGGAGATCACGAGACCAAGCGAGTGATGGACGTCATCGCGCCGAAGATGACAGAAGGATCGAATGCGAAGTTGGAATCGTACTTCCAGGGGGCGATGAGCCGATTCTTGAAGGAACAACAAGGCGCTATCAATCCCGTGATCTCAGCACCAGCAGAAGATCGAGATGTGGATATGGAGTCTGTGGGGTCGCCAGATCAACACCCAAACTTTCATGAGTACGACCCTGATGATCTCGATCTTGATCCCCCCAGATGTGCGGCCGTAGCAGCAGCATCAGCTACGACCACAGGAAGATCGGCAAGTGTCCCACGTATACGAGTATCCGCTATGTCTGAACTAAAAGAGTTTGCGGGGAAAGAAGGGGACGAAGATCGAGCCAGGGCCTGGCTTAGCAAAGTAAAGTCCGCCTTTGTGCGAGATCAAGCCTCAGATGAAGAAAAGTGTCTGGTGTTCGGCGATCTCCTCACAGGATTGGCTCGAAACTGGTACCGACAGCTAGAGCCTGATATTATGGCGTGATCGGACACGGGAGACATGTGATCTAGATACTATGGGGTATGATTACGATACTGGTGAAAGCAGTAGTCCGGATCACGACGGTACGACTAGTGATCTAGTGTTGATGGTTCAGATCCAGGGTGATCTGCCAAGATGTCGACTGTTAGGATGGTGAGGAATACGAAAGGACATGATCAGGATAGCGTAATCAGTCGATGTGTCGTTAAGGATAGGATACAGGATAGGATAGGTCTTAACATTAAATCAGAACCAAATTTGCATTGTACGACACAAGTGCTCCGCTACGCGCCTGGAAACGGGAACTACATTGGTCCTACGTTATTAATAGCGAGTTAGGTGTATAGATTTAGGTTGGTTGATAATATCTAGATAATATATTGGCTAGATCCAACCTCCTAATATCTTACCCTGAGTGCAGATCCAGGATCCCGGTATTAATTGCTTAGCCGGTAGATCATCTGTGGTGAAGCGGATAAGAAGTTTTCCGACTTCGATCTCGTCCCGTCAATCGAGATCGAGGACAATTAATCCCTCCTTATGGCGATCCTCAATACAGTGACACTCACTGTAATGACCAAGTGAATGCGTGTGCCATCATCCCCGCCAAAGACGATTGTACCCACGCAATATCGATCTTGGCAGGTAATATCGATTTTAGCTTTATTATGGGTATTACGAAGCCAGTGCAGCATGGATAGCCACAGATGGGAAGCATAGGACATTAACCATTAATTCAGAGTTGTTTTTACCTTCTACTACACAAGTCTTCCTTCATCTACGCTATTCCGGGAAGGGATATACAAGATTGGCCCTCCCGACGTTACGCAGATCAAGATCGACACTAAGTAGGACACCTACGCCCAGATTGCTTGGCTGGACGTTCGTCAACCCTCAAATCTTAGGACCCCGCTATAAGGAGCGGCAAGCACGTATTGGAATTATTGGATAAAGGTCACACACTGACCACAAGACAACCCCCGGCCAAGATCGACATTGGCCACGTCGAGCCTAGATCAAGAACACCCAGATCGAGACTCGATAACTACACGACGCAGCGAGTAGAAGTATCCCCGTTGCTGTCCCCTCTCCCGCTGTCCTGTCAGATAACCCAATATCAACAACAAGCGCGTCTTCCGAGGTCACCCGAGGAGCGATCTAGTCCCACCGACGGGTACACGTGAGATCAAGTAACTTCACGGAAGATCGGAGTACCCCCTGCGTTAGTCGGCAGTTCGGGCACCAAGTGCAAGAGGACCCCTGCGATCTTGCGATTTCGCAGAACCACTTCGTCACAATGGAGCGCGTGCCCGGATCTTTGGGTGACTCGGGATTTCACGGTGAGGCCCATGAAGAAGCGCATACTGATCTTAGATCAGGGAAACCAGCGTCGTTGGAGATCGGATCACCAACGACACCGCTGAATCAAGATCGATCCGCGGACCGGCAGAGCTTTGGGAGGAGCTCAACTGACGGAACAGAGGAGGGTCCAACTACGGACCTAGAAGAGAAGCTTCTACCTCCTCCCCAGGTCATTTCGGGGACCCCAGCAGTTTTCGACTCAAGTCGCGATCTGCAGGACGAAAGTCCAGTGGCGAAAGCCATCCGAACGCTCGTCTCCAAGTCGAGCACAAAAACGAAGTCAGCAAGATCGAAGCCATTACGCAAGAAGATGAACCAGGATCGAACGCTGATGACCAAGACGATCTTAAAACAGCGTGGACTGATGAGTCGCTCGAGATCGCATACCACGATAAGGAACTTCACACATTCTTAATCAAGAACCCCGTTATGCAGATTATCAAGCCGAAGATCATCAGCGATCTAAAAGGCCCAGTGCAAAACTCAACTGCAAGACCGAGCAAGCTGGAAGCTGCAAAAGCGCTTTTACATCTGATCAAGGAAGGTGGGATCATCGCAGGATCATTCGACGCTAACGATCTATTCGATATGAGGCTCAGCACAATCAACACGGCTATAATGTCGATCTTCGATCTACTGAAGCCCTTGGTGGGTGAGAAGAATGTAACCCCAAGATCGCGACCAGATCGACTGACGACATGCTAAGATCGTTGTCAGCAGTCACATTGGAAGATCAGACCGGAACATCCTCACATTACGGGTCGCCAACCGAGGAAGTGGATACCGACAGTGCAGATGACCCGCCTCGGATGACGCTGGGCCCTTCAGGTGCTGCCATGCTACGGCAGCGTGGAGATCACGAGACCAAGCGAGTGATGGACGTCATCGCGCCGAAGATGACAGAAGGATCGAATGCGAAGTTGGAATCGTACTTCCAGGGGGCGATGAGCCGATTCTTGAAGGAACAACAAGGCGCTATCAATCCCGTGATCTCAGCACCAGCAGAAGATCGAGATGTGGATATGGAGTCTGTGGGGTCGCCAGATCAACACCCAAACTTTCATGAGTACGACCCTGATGATCTCGATCTTGATCCCCCAGATGTGCGGCCGTAGCAGCAGCATCAGCTACGACCACAGGAAGATCGGCAAGTGTCCCACGTATACGAGTATCCGCTATGTCTGAACTAAAAGAGTTTGCGGGGAAAGAAGGGGACGAAGATCGAGCCAGGGCCTGGCTTAGCAAAGTAAAGTCCGCCTTTGTGCGAGATCAAGCCTCAGATGAAGAAAAGTGTCTGGTGTTCGGCGATCTCCTCACAGGATTGGCTCGAAACTGGTACCGACAGCTTAGTCGCACAACGCGCAGTACCTGGAAGGATTTTCTCCGCAGCTTCCAGGTTCAGTATTGTGGACGTGGAGTGTCGGTCGCGAGGCAGTATTATCATGTTCGAAAGAGATCGGACGAGTCTCCACTGGAGTATTTGTATCGACTCAATGTGGCTGGACTTAGGACCCCCTCTAGATCAAAGATGGTCCCTCGGAGGTTAGGCGAGAGCATGTGGAGCACTTTATCGAAACTCATGATGATCGCGATCTTGCAGATCACCTGGCTTACTACGAATCCCAGATGCTGACACTCTGGAAGAAGCACTTCGATCTCGGCAACGAGCAAAGGCACGGCAGAGTAAGGCTGTACATGGATCAATCAAGCCTCGTCAGAAGAACAACAGTGCAACAGCTCCATCTGCGCCAACTCGAGCCGTCAGGGCTGTCAAGGCGATCCCAGATAACAGCGAATCTGAAGAGGACTCTAGTGAATCGGATGGTGAAGCAGGATTACATCGTGTCTACCTCGCAGCATCTGGAAACAACGAAGGGCAGCAAGATCAAGATCAAAGGAATCAAGATCGCAGTCGCTCGGAGGTCGGAAACAATCGTGCACAACAAGATCGACATGATATAGGTTCACCACCTAAGCGATGCTCGCAGTGTGGGTCGCGCAAACATAGCAATCTTGGGTGCTGGGGACATCTGACGTGTGAGAAGTGCGGTCGTACAGGACACCCCCAGATCGCTGCCTATTCACGTGCAAGGCATGCGGTGACATCCACAAAGCGGGAAAGTGTACCATGGAGGAATTTTACAACTTGATCCGACAATGGTACAACCCTACCAAGCACACCGGCATGTTGCCAGCGACGGCGGAGAATATGTTAAACTAGGACGCTCGCGGGTTTGAAACCAGTACGAGACGAGCGTTCTATCTATTGCATTTATGCATATGTCGAGAAACAATCAGAGGGCAACAATTAAACAACTGATCGATCCGATCGACAATACATGTCATTTTCGAGAAAAACCTACCGCTACAGTGGCAAATCTACACCAGATCGATGAATATGCAAGATCGATTGTGATGATGGCTCTTGAGATCCCCTCTGGGGAATCGCGAGGTTACTGGAAGTATCATGTTCCAGACAAGAAGTTCAAGCAATCTAAAGCTATGGGAAGATCAACAACGAAAAAGCAACTTTGCTATTCGACAGTGGTGCAGAGGTATCCAAATTGGATACCACCTTTGCTCGTAAGGTCGGGCGCCACATCGATGAGAGTCAAACGTTGGAATGCGAAGGTGTTGGGAGATCTCCATATAAGATTGAGGGACGTACACGTATCAAGATCACCTTGGAGGATCGCTGGTGTATTTTTTCATGCATGGGTAGTCCGTCCACTGGAGTCAAGATCTGATACTAGGAATGGATTTCATGGTGCCAGCGGGTATCTGCCTCGATCTCTCGATGGGACGATATGTTTGCCTGACGAAGTCCGCCTTCAGATGGCTGGTAGGCGTCCTCTCTACGGTGACAAGATCGACATGAGTGTTGGAAGGATAATTACTGAATCGAT
>VOQZ01002079.1:0-27564 GCA_008079305.1 Phytophthora palmivora
ATGGATACGACTTCAAACGGTCTTGTCGGCTCGATGTTTCCTGGGGAGGGGCCCTGGTTGGGCGGCCGACCTTTGCCACTAGCGCAATCAGTGCACTCTTTCACGTAAGCTTCAACGTCGGCATACATTCCTTGCCAGTAGAAATCGGAACAGAGCTTCTGGTGGGTACGCGTGATGCCCTGGTGGCCCCCTTGGAAATCCTCATGGGCGTAGTGGAGCATATCCGAGCGGAGAGATTGGGGTACTACCAGTCTCAACTCATCCGTGTGACTCCTTGGTCCTTCCTCGGGCGGATCGCCTCAGGCGGTATAATACGCCTCGGACGTCCAGTACGAACAATTCTGCCTCCTTCGAGATCCGGCGGATCTGAGGACGAGAGAAGTCTTCTAAGTCACCTCTCAAGAACTTCTTAAGGTTCATCAGATGACTGTCTCCGTCTTGCTGAGCTTTGATACGTCTCCATCGTTCCGCTTGATACTCGACGGGCCCCATAGGCTCCTGTTGATCAGACTCCTGCCAGTGTTGACTACGTGTTATCGCGGCCATAACCCTTACGGGTGCCGGTAACGGTGCGGAATCTGCTCCCGGGTGCGTATCCTTCATGACTTCAGCAGGGGGCTCCTCTACGAGGGCCTCCGTTGCTTTCTCCCTAGGAATCTCGGACGGGTTTCATTATCCTTTCCGGTATCATCGAGACTTGTCCAGGTGCATCAACTCGGCTGGGTCACTTACGGTCCAGGCCTCGCCTAGTGCTAGGGTCTTGGATGTGAGGTAATCCGCTGCCTGGTTGTAATCACGCTTGACGTGCACCAACTGGATTGATTTGAACTTCTCTTTCAGGACTGCATACTCGGCTAATCGTCGTTGGAGATTTGGCTGATTACAGTTGATCAATCCTTGAGCTTGTTGGATCACGATCCGAGAGTCTCCAACGACTACTATCTCAGAGATGCCTCGTTCAGACACAAGGATCAGCCCCTTCAGTAAACCGTGGTACTCAGCGTCGTTCACAGTGACATCTTCTAGAGGGAAACCTTGGGCAGACACGATACGCCAGCCGGGGAGTTCCCAGATGATACACCCGCAGCTTCCCTGGCGAGTAGAGGTTTTCGCAGCGCCATCAAAACTCAAGACATACCCTTTGAAATCTTCTTCCAACATCTCGACGCTAATCACAGGGGGAGGTTTAACTCGCCCTTTAGCGGGATGAGGACTCAGCAATCTTATCCAGGTGTTCCCTGGGTGATGCCTGCTCCTAGGACTGCGGCCAAACCATCTTCGTCTCGCTGCACCTTGCATACTTCTAGATCCCAGTGAGACAGTATGAGTCCCCATCGAACACATCTTCCGTCAGCACTTTTGGATTTCAACAGCCAGGATAACACGGAATATCTAGTATAGACCTTGATCGGGCAATCCCGGATGAGAGCTTCAAATACGTCGAGGACCCGCATGACTGCAACAACCTCTTTCTCCGCAGCGTGATATCGGATCTCAGACTCGTTCAGAACCCGGCCGGTGAACCTGACTGGATGGATCACTCCGTCATACTCTTGACCAAGGACTGCACAAGCTGCCCACGGTTGGCGTGAGGAATGATTACGAATGGTCGAGACCGATCCGGGTGTCTCAACAGAGGTGTAGCCACTATCTTCCGCTTGAGAATCTCGAATGCCTCTTTGGCTCGGGTCAAGTCACGTCCAGCCTTGATCTGCTCGTCGGTCAACTCGTAGAGCACTGCTGCTATAACTGGGAAGTCTTCGATGAACTTGTGATAGTAATTCAGACTTCCAAGGAACGACTGCACGCCTTTAAGCGTTGACGGGAACGGTAGATTTGGACAGATTTCGCGATCTTCGGTATCGCCCTGATTCCTTCAGCACTGATCTCGTGAGAGAGATACGGAATGGACAGCTTTCCAAACTCGCTCTTAGGCAGACTCACCGAAATATTCCAGTAGCGAAGCCTGTACAAGAGTGTATTCAGATCGTCACATAATTGATCCCACGTCGGCGCCCCATGCGCGATGTCGTCAATATACGAACTTCGTCCAAGAACTGGTCCCATTTGGGCGGGGCCGGGATATTTCGCTTGAACACCGTCATGTGATCCGTTAGAATCGGGACTTCCTGATCCACTCCTGACGTACTTCGCTTAACCTGATCCAAGTTTAAAAATTCCAATACATCTGAGTCCACTAGCTTCTCTTCTTCAGGAGGTAATCGGACGAAACCCCAAAGGCAATTATTGATGACTGCTTGGTATACCAGTGGCGCATTCTTCAAACCGAAGGGCATTCTCACCCATTGAAAATGTCCAAACGGACACACGAAAGCCGAAATGAGCTTAGCTCGTTTGGTCATCCTTATTGCCCAG
Organism: Phytophthora palmivora; assembly: GCA_008079305.1. Taxonomy (NCBI): domain Eukaryota; phylum Oomycota; class Peronosporomycetes; order Peronosporales; family Peronosporaceae; genus Phytophthora; species Phytophthora palmivora. The sequence goes on from VOQZ01002079.1 coordinate 2,377, forward strand.
AAACCACTAGCCATATCTAGCGACATAAACCACATCGCTCTCTCGAAACCAATCAAAAGATCATCAATCAGTGGCAACGGGTAATTGGACAACTTGATGAAACTGTTTACCACACGGTAGTCAATACACATCCGGATGTCCACTCCATTCTTCTTCAAACGATCACGATAGGAGATGCCCAGGGGACTCCGAAAGTTCAATCAGTCCAGTCTCCAGCAGCTTTTTAAGCAGCTCGTACACTTTCATGGCGAGGTGTGGTGCAATCGAACGTGGTCGCTGTGCCACTGGTTTGGCATCTCCCACGTCTAGATCACATACCACTCCTCTGGCAGGCGCAGGTGCAGCATTGCCATCTCCCAGAAATATCTTTCGATGATGCTCCAGTATGGTTCGCAACTTCCGGTCTTCTGTCGGTGTAGTCTTTCCGGGGACACCTACATCTGCTTTCGAGATATCACATTCGGGGCTCAAGTCCTTCAGTTCTGGGAGTAGCGCAAGTTCGTCTCGCAACTGTGCCATCCGCTCGCTACCCTCATGAATATACACTCCGGGTTCCAAGTCGAGATCTTCCTGGTTGACCCGCATGCACCGGGCAAACTCGGCTTCCAACTTCGCTATTGGCGTACTTAGGGGCGCCCCAGTCGGAGTGTCCTCACCTTCTCCAGAGACCGACAGAGATATAGGATCTGAGCTGGATGACTCAGCGTCCGACTCGGTCTGCGTAGATGCGTCCCTAGGTTCGGTCGTCTGGGTTGACCCATTCGCATTAGACCTGGATTGTTCCACCTCGTGTTCGGGCTGCTTACTAGTTGGCTTCCGCAACTGTGCCATCCGAACCGTGGTTCCCTCAGGGCTTGGCCTCAGCAGGATCTTGGATGGCCACTGATATTCCGGGCTCTCGACACATGGAGGTTGTAACGACTCCTCGTAAGCAGCGATCCTACGCTCGAGTCTTCGTCTTTCAGCGGACTTCGTATTTTCGTAGATAAGCTGCTGCCACTCCTTATACCTCGGGGATCCTGGGCGGACATACCGTCCGGCCCGTGGGAAATGCCCATATTCCACAATCCTTGCTACTGACAAGTCTGTTCCAATCCAAAGCATTGACTGGGATATGTTCACGACTTTGACTGCGACTGCCCAAGACTTAGTAGCGTAGATGATCTGTGTCACCCACCGGTCTCCGCGGCCTGCCCAAACAACTTCGCGCTGCGGATTGCTCTGACCATACCGTATCTTGACGATGACATGCTCCCCCGGTTGCAGGTAGGCGTCACGCTCGGGTCGAACGGGCAAATCTAGTCCAGCATGATCCCGATCGGGACCGCCGCACATCATGATAGCTTCCTCGTCCGGGAGCTGCACAAGCCCCTCACGCACACACAACCTTACTCCGGCGGCATACATAAAATCCATCCCTAAGAGCACTTCTAGATCTTCACCGATGTTCGTCAGCCACACTTTCATGACATACACCACTCTCATTCCCAGTGTGATTTTGACCATAGCCGTCGCAGTGATATACGTTTGGACTCCGCCCAAACCGGATACTTTGATCGGGTCCGGGAGCATCTGAAACTTCAGTTTCAACCTACGCGCAAGGTCCAAATCATACTTCCAGACGCCCCCGAATCGAGTAAGATTCGGGTCCGTTCGTTATTCACTGTTCCATGCACCATAGCAACGCCGTGACTATCGCTTGACTCATGGTTTTCCCACCATCCATACTTCTGACCGGGTTGTAATCTGAACTCGACTGGTAGATCATCTTTAGACGAGAATGGATATATATGGTCAGACTCGGTAGGTTCTCCTTGAATCATAGTCATGCATTGTTGGTTATCTGGTTTCGTCACTCTCAATTCTGGTCCAACGTTCGCCAATACACACAATCCTTGGGGTAGCATAAGCCCGGCGCGTTCTGGATCCCCATCCAGCGGGCTTGTTAGTTTAACTGCTTCCCCGGACTGTCCTTCCCGTCCAGCAATTCCCTGAGGATATCGGTAGGTAAGCCTGTTAGCGTGCCATTCCGAGCGAGAGCTTTCACGGCTTGCATCATCTCGTATTCTTCACACTGGTCACCGTGATACTGGCCACAATACGAACATGTACGGACCTTGCAGCTATAGCCTGGGTGGCCTTCTCGGCCGCATCGATCGCACAACACATCCTTCCAGCAGTTCTTCTCTCTGTGTCCAAACTTCATACACTTCTCACAGAACTCGTTCCGATCAGGATTGTCTCGTCGGGGCGACTGCCACCCCGGACGCGGCGACTGCCATCCTTGCTGAGGAGTAGACTGCGGTGGACGCCATCCTGCATTCTCCATCGCACGATAGACTGCACTACGAATGTCTTGTTCGGACAACACTGGCTGAGCATTGGTCTCAGGGATTGACCCTACAGGGACTCCCCGCTCGGCGATCTTTACCTCCGGTTTAGCAGATACTTCTTCCACTTCGTCGTCGAAACGTACATGCCCTTCAGACTCCCATCCGCCTTCGTCTTCGCTCATACTCACGAACGCACGGCTTCTGGACTTGAAACGGGTCGAAGTGGCATTGTCTGCTCGGAAATCGCGCTTCTGTGACGAGGAACTGTCATATCCCCCATCCAGACCCACGTCTTCGTTCTGCTTCAGCACAAACTCCAAATCTTCCAAGTAGCGGAACCGTTGGTTGCGTAGAACAACCTTGAGCTGAGAATCCCTCAAGTTCTTTATGAAGCGCTTGATATGTTCACCTCGTTCCTTCTTCGACTTCCGGAAACGAACATCGGCCTTCACGCCAGCTTCATTGAGCCTGTAGAAAAACTCCAATGCACTCTCAGACGACTTTTGTCTCATAGTGAAGTAGCGCTCAGGTTCGGAGGTGCGTGCCTTCAGATACATGCGCCTAAACTCCGTCGACATCCTCTTCCAATCTTGGAGCACATGCTTGGGCAATTGTCCTCGCCAATTTCGCACGGGTGACGACATCTTCATCTTCAGTTCACGTAAATTGACTTGATCGGTCCAACCCCCTTGTGCCGACATGTTAATGAACTTCTCCCACCAATTTTTCCGATCTCCGATCGAGGCCTTCTCGTCGAACATCCCCAGTGTGGCGGAGTTGATATACGGCCTGAAGGTGAACATCGTGCTCCCAGCTTTGGACGTAGACGGCAATGCCAGTGATGACTTGACACCTTCGCCTAGGTTGTCGTCAGAACTGCTGCTTGAGCTGCTATCAGCTTCTGACTCTGAGCTTGAACTGCCACTCGAGTCCGACGGGTCATTACTCCGGCGAGTCTGCTTATGTGTTGACTTCTTCCGCTTGAGCCTTGTGCTTGGTTTTCCACTCCCTCTCGTAAGCGTCTTCCCCGCAGATTGGGGTGCTTTGGTTCGCCCCTGCGTCTTCGACGCTCCGGCAGCAGCGGCGCTGGCATGAGTCTCGGTCTTAATCTCCTTCGGTCCTACGGTCCCAGCAATTCGAGCGAAGTCGGCTTCTGGCAGTGTCGCACGCAACTGATCGAGGACTGTTCTCGGAACGTTCTTCAACCCAGATTGCGACTGGTCGCCAGTCCCCTTTCCCATGATTACGCCCTGAGACATGGTTGCCCGTTTAGGGTCACCACTGTTTGCTCGCAGGGTGGTTGCCGATTTAGGGTCGGCCGCTGCGTAATCCGATTGAACTTGGTCTGATGACGCGCGTAAGTCACGGATCTGCCCCGCTTGGAATTCTTGTATATTCCGGGCAGTGACACGCTCTTCTTCCCGCACGATCTCCAACGCCTTGAGCTTCCGCTCCACATCTTCCAAGCCTTGTTGGGCTTGCGCAGCCCAAGCGGCGCGCTCGGCTTCAAGCTTCGCGTCCGCTTCGGCTTGCCGCTGCTGCAAGTGTTGCACGGCGGCGGCCTCCATGCGTTCGCGTTCAGTCTTCGCGGCCTGTTGGACAGCAGCCTGGATAGCGGCCATGACGCTTGGGGAGTTCAAGTCCGGAGCAGTCGTCCGAAGAGCACTCTCGTGCAGACGTCGCTCCGCGTCCCGGGCTCGGCGCTCGGCATCAATGCTTCCCGTTTGGCCTCATCCAACTCGCGCTGAAGTTGGCCACCTTGACTTGATGGATGGCCGGCAGAAACCTTCTCATCCAGTCGGGCCATGGCGGCGGTCAACTGCTGGACTTGGTGAAGCGTGGACACCACAGCCTCCGCTGCTCCAGACGACATCGAAGAGCCTGATCGATGGGACCTCCCAGATCGGCTAGAGTAGCTCGACTGGGAGTGGCGTCTCGACATGTTTCTCGACGAACCTCGACGTGAACTCTGACGGTGACTGTGACCACCGACGCTGGACTCTTCGTCCGACTCACCCAGTGATGCCTTTCGTCTGGACTCTCGGTGTGACCTCCGGCTGCGCTTGGAGTCAAGTGACCTAGACGGCCGTGCACTCGTTTCCGAAGCAACCTCCGTCATGGCGACGTCATGCTGGTCCGGAAGAGTGATAAGACCTGAGGTCTCTTGGTGAATCAACTGGAAACCAGTCTCTCCACCTTCAGCTGCGGACACACTCGGACCTTGGACGGTCATCGCCATCGCCCCATACCCAACTGACGGCATATGAGTCAGCGCGCTGTGTCCGAATGCTGACGCCGCGGACGACGACGAGCTGTTCCGGGACACATACGATCCGGCTGATCCGGACGTCACTTCTAGGGATGACACATCTGAGGTACCGACCAAACTCGGGACAGGGTCCGAAGTCGTCCCTCTAGATGCATCGTCCCGTGTGGACATCCCTGACGATGGCAACTGCGACGGGAGTGACGCGAGCAAGTTCTCCGGTCGTGGTGGATGATGCTGCGGACGCTTGGACGACGGCTCTCCGATGGACGACCCACTTGGACTGCGTACAGACCGAATCCCGGCCATCCTCAATCGCAAGACATAGGTCCGTCCAAGGACAGCAATGTCAGACATCAATAGATCTCCGTCTTCATCCTCCGCGTGGTATTCCAACACTGGTACACCTTCCACCCTCGCTTGGTCATCCGATGCCTGTCGAACACTAAACGTCGCACCTTCAGCCAACAAACGCCATTCGACAAGTTCGGCAGCGAGTAATCGCTGCAGGTCTGTAGCCAAACATCGCACGGCTTCTGGTGAGATCTTGGACGCTTGTGCTTGGAACCATTCAGGGATCAGGTTCCGGAATCGGAAACCCGCCTGAAATAGCAGCGTCTGTAGAACGGCGACGCACTCCCTGGGCGAAAACGTCCCGAGTGGAACTTGAGCTCCAGCGAGGTCCTGAGCGGTGGCCAGATCCCGACGGACTGGGGCCATCTCTTCGACCCACGGTCGAGCTACATCCTCCACCGCAGTTCGCGCAGCCAAATACTTCGACGTAGTGAGCGCAGCATTCATCCATGCAAGCGAGTCCGGGAGAACTTCTGGCCAAGTGTATTCGACACTCGGTGGCGATATTTGCCCAGACTGCTCTTGCTCCCACCGGGCGACTTGTGAAGCAGCATACTCCCGCGACACTTGTTCCTCCGGCTGGTCTGTTGTCCGCTCCGCATGCACTTCCACACCTCGGACAATCACCTCTTCCGGAACCGACGGCAGCGACGCCACTTGGTCACTCGATCTCACTTCTAGCGACACATCTTGAACGGGCGGTGAGGAGTCCGAAACTCGACCCTCCACCCGGGGCTCTTCCACATCGGCGCCTCCCACAGACGCCTGATCGGGCTCATCCAGGCCGGACTCACCCTCGACGGTCTTCGACTTGGACTCAGACTCTCCGTCCTCCGACACTTGGTGCGCGTCGTCTTGAACGGCCGTCTGGGTCTCCGCCGAAGCCCGCTTTGCTTCCAAAGCTGCCTGACGCTTCGCAGCGTTTGCCTTCCTCGCAGATCGCTCAACCTCTTCCAGCGACTCCTGCTCAGGCGGCGGCAACCCTTGGACCCTCCGGGACTGTCGCGACGCCTCCACGCGCTCGCGACCTCCGCGTCCCCCTCGTGTGCTTGCACTTCTTCCAGCTGCCATAGACAATGGTTAAGAAGTTAGTACACCCAGTACCCTAGACTTCAAATATAAACAACTCTCGGTGAAATCCCTGGTTCGAATCCGGGCACGCGCACCAGCTGTGACGAGGCGAGTGAACGCCTGAATCGTCCAGGTGTATAGTACGCGTTCCAGATGGGAACTCCGTTTGGGGTATTCCAACTAGAACAACCTCGGCTAAATTACTTCAACCGAGGTGGCGTGTGTCCTTGTGTCAATCCCTATAGGTTCGTTTGTCTTCGTAACCAGGGAGATGCACCGCAGGTGAGTTGTCTTCTAGATGTAGGTCTTGGTCGCAGGGCCGAACGTAACTTCTTAATACGTAGCCTCCACAGCAGTTAACCAGATATAAACAATAAACAACTAATCAGAGTTATATACAATATGCAGCCTCTCCTTATTCTTTCGGACCGTGGAAAGGTCGGTCACTTCACTAGTCGACTGGTCGCAATTCCGGGATACTAGTCAATCCCGGCCGACCTTCTTCTAAACGCGCACCACTCCCAATATGGGAGAAATTAATGTAAGCAATACAATCCCTTCACTCAACAGTACTTTCGTTCAAACTCTTACGTTGAGACTGATACAACAACGCAAAAGGTAATCGGTTGAGAATATGAAATGCGGGACCCCTTTCGGAGAGACAACCGCAACTAAGATATGGAATGGGCGGTTCACTCCGAGTGATAGGCAAGCCACACCCGGTCCCCAACCCAATGTGGCCTAGAATACTTACGAGAGCTCCACGTTGGATGCCTTGCCACACGCGCCTTCACACCACACCTAACCGGGCCTCCTGGTATGCTTCTTCAGGCAGGCTTGTCCGGGTCGCTTGTGGGTTTCTCGGTAAAACGAACTCTGATTATATGTTATCTGTCCTATCTTTGGTTTCGCTGTAATGCATGCATGCACACTTTAGACTTACTTTCAGTATACCTTCGCTTGCGTCATCATTGATGAGTGTTTTCACATTCAGTGTGTCTTCGTCTGCGTCATCATTGATGAGTGTTCCCTGTTCTGCATATCTCTGTCTGCGTCATCATTGATGTGTGGTTGCTTGATCTTGGGATCTGTCGACTCTTGGTTCTGGTTGACTGATGGTTCTTCTTCGACTGTTCTTCAATGCTTCCTTGCACAGAAAGCAGATCATCGTCGGCTGACTTGATGTAGCTATGATGAGTCTCTTCATCTAGACTTGGTACGTCCAGACATGTTCGTTCGGACTTCATCTCTTTCTTGGACCATCTTGGCCTTACGCTTGGTGACAGCGGTGTTTGGTGATCTTCAATGGGGACTCATTGTCTTCATGTATTTGTATGAGTGTGAGGCCATGTCAAGACTAGGTGGCTCGATCAACCATACTTAGTTGAGAGCTCTTCCGCGCCTTTTGAGCATAACCTGTCGTCGGGAACTTGGTACCATCCAGACTCCTTTGTCTGGGTTCTCTTACGTTCGGGATACCTGGGCCCTCCATGGCCTTCCCACACTCCAATCACTTTCCATAACCCATTTGTCATCCACTTGTCACACGAAACTGGCCTTCTGATCCACCAATCAGGACCCGTTTGGACGGGACTCGGAAAAATCTAGAGTCACATCGTGTCATACGTGTAACCTCGAGTAGTCACTTCCCACTCACCCACATCACCACGTTTAATGCATGTAGTGTCACTCAAGAAGACCATATAGTAATCCCATTGACAGCGGACTTTTGCTAACATGTCATCACTCAAGTGCTTCGCCACAATGGAAAGATAATCCGGAACGGAGTCAGGTTGTCGAGAACTAGTCGTGTGTCTCCGCATTGCCGTAAGTAGCTGTCTGATAATCGTTGTTTGATGAGCTAATAGCCCTCCTATTGTTGAGTCGAGTCGTGGTTTCTTCCCGAGAAGTAGTTTGAGCTGGTTCCAGTTGGACTCAATCCGATTTGTCGTGGTATTCCCAGCAGTGAAGACTTTACCTCTGACGTAGTTTGCCCACATTGAAACACATGACTGCCAATTTGTCGTGTAATACTTCAGCAACTCGGGGGATTCCTCCTTACAGGCTTTCGAAAAGACAGCCACTTCAGATTCAAACTTTTTTTTCGTGGTACTGTAGATAGAAACACAAGTATGCAACAGAAGTAAGCAACATAACCAGCAACATAACAAATAACACATCAGTAGTCTAAACGTACCAATAAATGAGCTTGGCGAATGAAGTTTCCATAATTTCACGTTGAGCCATTGTAAGATTGTACTTCGCCCTTCGACAAACCTTGCGCCAATATGTCAGTGCGTGAAACTGACAAAGAATGACTTTCGCGTCGGGAAACGCATTCTCCAGCACTCTCCACTCCACAAAATCCTTGTCAATAACGATGGTCTGAACGGACGTCCACGACGGATTTTTGCGTTTGAAAAACTCTACTATGTGCTCCATAGTGGCTGCTTTTTGATCCTTAGACAGGAAATAAACAACTGGGACTCCTCTTCCTGTGGCCGACGTAACCACCAGGCTACCTGCAATTCGAGAGACAAATATAATTAGTATCACTGCGGTAATACCAGTTCAAGCCTTGCTTAGTTGTACCTAGATGATAGCCTAGGTTATTCGTCCCATGCGTCCAATCCATTACCAAAGTATCCCCCATTGTATAAAGCATTTCTTCTGAATTGACGTTTGAAAAGCGATAACGCAGCTGATGTCCATTTGATCTTGAACAAGGAGAACATCGTTACCGCTGTCCGCTTCAGCAAAAGCGTCCAAAATACGTTTTGTTCTTGCTAAGGCGGTGCTGCCCAATACTTGGTGAAGTATGTTCCGCGTTTGCTGAGGTGTAAGCACCATATCTGTTTAGACGAGAGAAGTCGAAATTAGTTTAAAATTCAAGAATTAAGAATTCAGACCCTAGCTTCACCAAAAACACCCACCCAGCTTGTCCGACAAATAGCGATTGATATCGGCCGTTCTCGTATTCATTTCGTTCAGGAGACCGAGTTCTCTGCGGACCTCGGGCGACATTGGCATTGACTTCGCACTACGATAGGAATCATAAATAGTCTTGGTCGTTCTGTGGTTGTGCAATGAAATCTATACCATACGTAAGTTTATCACGTAGTTAACCAACGAATGAATGACATATTTACCTCGGATCCATCAACAATGCGAACTTCCCATTTTCCCTGTCCGTCCACTGCAATTCGCTCCGTCCGCACAAGAAATCCAGCCTCACAACCGGTGAAACGAGAATCATGATTACGTCGACCTTCTCCACGCGATGCCTGTGTTGCTCCATGCGTGCACCACATCCGTTTGAAGCTATAGGCCATAGTCTGTGGAAGGCACACAGCTCCCTTTCGACTAGCGTAGCAACAAAACAGTCACATTCGTAATAGCGGAAGCAACACAATAAAGCAACATAGTACAATATACCTGTTGTGCTTTTCAGCTGATTCAGAGCTTCGGACTCGATACTTCAAGAAGTATTACGACTCGTAGGTTTTCAGAGTGTCATGAAAATCATCCCAGTTATTGAACGACTTCTTCGGCAAGCTTGGTAAGTCGTTATTGACTGACTTGAAGGCCTTCTTCATTTTTTCACGGTCATTCCAAGTCTTTGTGCGACGCGTAGCACGATGAACATGCTGCAGGTATTCATCATCCATCTTGGATACTGGCACACTAAAACGGGATTCACACTTTTTTTTGCGATCCGGTCATCCACAGTATCACTGGCCCTCTTCTTCGTCACTTAATAATACAATATGCGACAAGCAACACAACCGATACGCAACATAACAAGCAACACAACCGGTAAGCAACATAACAAGCAACAAACTAGCTCAGAGCAGACGTACATGACCCAGAATGCGATTTTGTCTCTTCATCCGTAACACACAAGCTCTTGCAGTCCCCGTCCTCACCGTCTTCTCCAACGTTCACGTTCACGTCCTCACCGTCTTCTCCAGCGTTCACGTTCACGTCCTCACCGTCTTCTCCAGCGTTCACGTTCACGTCCTCACCGTCTTCTCCAGCGTTCACGTTCACGTCCCCACCGTCTTCTCCAGCGTTCAACTCCACGTCCCCACCGTCTTCTCCAGCGTTCAACTCCACGTCCTCATCGACTTCTCCAGCGTTCACGTCCTTACCGGCTTCTCCAGCGTTCATGTCGTCCGTCTCTCCTTCGGGTATATAGTCATCATCGCTTTTTTGGTCTTTTGTGTATCCACCGGCAGCAAACACATAATCAACGTGTGTATGCTTTCGAAGCGAGTTTCGGCGAGCTATATACGCATATAACACCAACAATAATGCAATTAATATACATGATTCCCCTTTGAGTTAATTCATTGTCAGATCTACTCACCGGTGCCTTCCACAGACGAGTCCTGCGCCCCCTTCTGCACTTGCGCCTTCTTCTTCCCACCCTTCGGTCCTGTCTTGGGCTTCGGAGTTGGGATAATGTGCGGGGATTCCTTCCTCGCCATCGTTCGCTGCGCCATTCACTGTCAAACGAAAAATGAGAGGCGGGGGGATCGTACTTAGTTGGAATAAAAAGATCTTGCGAAATTTTAAATTTTTGCAAAAACTTGCAGTAAGGAAAACAGAAATAAATTACCCAAGCAACACAAGCATCCTTAGTGTTGCTCTCAGTCACCTGTCGTCGTGCTGTAATAATGTTGTAGTAACGACTCCGTCTGCTCTGTCTGTTTCCTATTGTTATCATGCACACGCTCGTCTGTTACTCTGTTACTCATTGTTCGCTACTCGACTGCTTCGACATTGGCGCAACTGTAGTTGACGCGGACAAGTCAGCCGCTGCAGGGATCGAAGCAGTGGCCGTTGGGACGGAAGACGTCGAAATGAATGTTGTGGCTGCTGTGTAGGGTGTTGTGATGGCTGTATCAGCTCCAGAAGCTGCGACAGTGATGGCTGGAGGCTCGTTCGTTCCGTGTTAATGGTGGCGGTTTGTTGGTATTTCTGGGTGTGTTGGGTGGTTGATGTGTGACTGGGTGTTCGAGCGCGTGTGTATGAGTGTAAGGAGCGCATGGAGATGAGGACGGGACAGGCGGGATGGTTTGTGGTAAAGTTGTGTGTGTTTGCGAGAAACGCAATTTTCGCAGCGCGTTGTGGTGTGTATGATGGCGTGCTTCTCCTATAGCTCAGTTGGTAGAGCGTGCGGCTGTTAACCTCAAGGTCGCTGGTTAAAACCCAGCTGGGAGAGCTTCTTTTGTGCCACGCACAAACCAACTACTGTCGTCGACTTGTTCTGCTTGTTCACGCCTTCTACGCACCTCCGGCGCTCTCTCTCAATCTCGCGGCTTTGCTGCTCCAGGTCCACCCGGTCCACCCACCGTCAAGTCATTGTTTTCTGTCCTTCGGTGTTTTGGGACTCTGTTGTCATTGTTTTCTGTCGTTCGGTGTTTTGGGACTCTGTTGTCTGCTCTGTCTGTTTCCTATTGTTATCATGCACACGCTCGTCTGTTACTCTGTTACTCATTGTTCGCTACTCGACTGCTTCGACATTGGCGCAACTGTAGTTGACGCGGACAAGTCAGCCGCTGCAGGGATCGAAGCAGTGGCCGTTGGGACGGAAGACGTCGAAATGAATGTTGTGGCTGCTGTGTAGGGTGTTGTGATGGCTGTATCAGCTCCAGAAGCTGCGACAGTGATGGCTGGAGGCTCGTTCGTTCCGTGTTAATGGTGGCGGTTTGTTGGTATTTCTGGGTGTGTTGGGTGGTTGATGTGTGACTGGGTGTTCGAGCGCGTGTGTATGAGTGTAAGGAGCGCATGGAGATGAGGACGGGACAGGCGGGATGGTTTGTGGTAAAGTTGTGTGTGTTTGCGAGAAACGCAATTTTCGCAGCGCGTTGTGGTATGTATGATGGCGTGCTTCTCCTATAGCTCAGTTGGTAGAGCGTGCGGCTGTTAACCTCAAGGTCGCTGGTTCAAACCCAGCTGGGAGAGCTTCTTTTGTGCCACGCACAAACCAACTACTGTCGTCGACTTGTTCTGCTTGTTCACGCCTTCTACGCACCTCCGGCGCTCTCTCTCAATCTCGCGGCTTTGCTGCTCCAGGTCCACCCGGTCCACCCACCGTCAAGTCATTGTTTTCTGTCCTTCGGTGTTTTGGGACTCTGTTGTCATTGTTTTCTGTCGTTCGGTGTTTTGGGACTCTGTTGTCTGCTCTGTCTGTTTCCTGTTGTTATCATGCACACGCTCGTCTGTTACTCTGTTACTCATTGTTCGCTACTCGACTGCTTCGACATTGGCGCAACTGTAGTTGACGCGGACAAGTCAGCCGCTGCAGGGATCGAAGCAGTGGCCGTTGGGACGGAAGACGTCGAAATGAATGTTGTGGCTGCTGTGTAGGGTGTTGTGATGGCTGTATCAGCTCCAGAAGCTGCGACAGTGATGGCTGGAGGCTCGTTCGTTCCGTGTTAATGGTGGCGGTTTGTTGGTATTTCTGGGTGTGTTGGGTGGTTGATGTGTGACTGGGTGTTCGAGCGCGTGTGTATGAGTGTAAGGAGCGCATGGAGATGAGGACGGGACAGGCGGGATGGTTTGTGGTAAAGTTGTGTGTGTTTGCGAGGAACGCAATTTTCGCAGCGCGTTGTGGTATGTATGATGGCGTGCTTCTCCTATAGCTCAGTTGGTAGAGCGTGCGGCTGTTAACCTCAAGGTCGCTGGTTCAAACCCAGCTGGGAGAGCTTCTTTTGTGCCACGCACAAACCAACTACTGTCGTCGACTTGTTCTGCTTGTTCACGCCTTCTACGCACCTCCGGCGCTCTCTCTCAATCTCGCGGCTTTGCTGCTCCAGGTCCACCCGGTCCACCCACCGTCAAGTCATTGTTTTCTGTCCTTCGGTGTTTTGGGACTCTGTTGTCATTGTTTTCTGTCGTTCGGTGTTTTGGGACTCTGTTGTCTGCTCTGTCTGTTTCCTATTGTTATCATGCACACGCTCGTCTGTTACTCTGTTACTCATTGTTCGCTACTCGACTGCTTCGACATTGGCGCAACTGTAGTTGACGCGGACAAGTCAGCCGCTGCAGGGATCGAAGCAGTGGCCGTTGGGACGGAAGACGTCGAAATGAATGTTGTGGCTGCTGTGTAGGGTGTTGTGATGGCTGTATCAGCTCCAGAAGCTGCGACAGTGATGGCTGGAGGCTCGTTCGTTCCGTGTTAATGGTGGCGGTTTGTTGGTATTTCTGGGTGTGTTGGGTGGTTGATGTGTGACTGGGTGTTCGAGCGCGTGTGTATGAGTGTAAGGAGCGCATGGAGATGAGGACGGGACAGGCGGGATGGTTTGTGGTAAAGTTGTGTGTGTTTGCGAGGAACGCAATTTTCGCAGCGCGTTGTGGTGTGTATGATGGCGTGCTTCTCCTATAGCTCAGTTGGTAGAGCGTGCGGCTGTTAACCTCAAGGTCGCTGGTTCAAACCCAGCTGGGAGAGCTTCTTTTGTGCCACGCACAAACCAACTACTGTCGTCGACTTGTTCTGCTTGTTCACGCCTTCTACGCACCTCCGGCGCTCTCTCTCAATCTCGCGGCTTTGCTGCTCCAGGTCCACCCGGTCCACCCACCGTCAAGTCATTGTTTTCTGTCCTTCGGTGTTTTGGGACTCTGTTGTCATTGTTTTCTGTCGTTCGGTGTTTTGGGACTCTGTTGTCTGCTCTGTCTGTTTCCTATTGTTATCATGCACACGCTCGTCTGTTACTCTGTTACTCATTGTTCGCTACTCGACTGCTTCGACATTGGCGCAACTGTAGTTGACGCGGACAAGTCAGCCGCTGCAGGGATCGAAGCAGTGGCCGTTGGGACGGAAGACGTCGAAATGAATGTTGTGGCTGCTGTGTAGGGTGTTGTGATGGCTGTATCAGCTCCAGAAGCTGCGACAGTGATGGCTGGAGGCTCGTTCGTTCCGTGTTAATGGTGGCGGTTTGTTGGTATTTCTGGGTGTGTTGGGTGGTTGATGTGTGACTGGGTGTTCGAGCGCGTGTGTATGAGTGTAAGGAGCGCATGGAGATGAGGACGGGACAGGCGGGATGGTTTGTGGTAAAGTTGTGTGTGTTTGCGAGGAACGCAATTTTCGCAGCGCGTTGTGGTGTGTATGATGGCGTGCTTCTCCTATAGCTCAGTTGGTAGAGCGTGCGGCTGTTAACCTCAAGGTCGCTGGTTCAAACCCAGCTGGGAGAGCTTCTTTTGTGCCACGCACAAACCAACTACTGTCGTCGACTTGTTCTGCTTGTTCACGCCTTCTACGCACCTCCGGCGCTCTCTCTCAATCTCGCGGCTTTGCTGCTCCAGGTCCACCCGGTCCACCCACCGTCAAGTCATTGTTTTCTGTCCTTCGGTGTTTTGGGACTCTGTTGTCATTGTTTTCTGTCGTTCGGTGTTTTGGGACTCTGTTGTCTGCTCTGTCTGTTTCCTATTGTTATCATGCACACGCTCGTCTGTTACTCTGTTACTCATTGTTCGCTACTCGACTGCTTCGACATTGGCGCAACTGTAGTTGACGCGGACAAGTCAGCCGCTGCAGGGATCGAAGCAGTGGCCGTTGGGACGGAAGACGTCGAAATGAATGTTGTGGCTGCTGTGTAGGGTGTTGTGATGGCTGTATCAGCTCCAGAAGCTGCGACAGTGATGGCTGGAGGCTCGTTCGTTCCGTGTTAATGGTGGCGGTTTGTTGGTATTTCTGGGTGTGTTGGGTGGTTGATGTGTGACTGGGTGTTCGAGCGCGTGTGTATGAGTGTAAGGAGCGCATGGAGATGAGGACGGGACAGGCGGGATGGTTTGTGGTAAAGTTGTGTGTGTTTGCGAGGAACGCAATTTTCGCAGCGCGTTGTGGTGTGTATGATGGCGTGCTTCTCCTATAGCTCAGTTGGTAGAGCGTGCGGCTGTTAACCTCAAGGTCGCTGGTTCAAACCCAGCTGGGAGAGCTTCTTTTGTGCCACGCACAAACCAACTACTGTCGTCGACTTGTTCTGCTTGTTCACGCCTTCTACGCACCTCCGGCGCTCTCTCTCAATCTCGCGGCTTTGCTGCTCCAGGTCCACCCGGTCCACCCACCGTCAAGTCATTGTTTTCTGTCCTTCGGTGTTTTGGGACTCTGTTGTCATTGTTTTCTGTCGTTCGGTGTTTTGGGACTCTGTTGTCTGCTCTGTCTGTTTCCTATTGTTATCATGCACACGCTCGTCTGTTACTCTGTTACTCATTGTTCGCTACTCGACTGCTTCGACATTGGCGCAACTGTAGTTGACGCGGACAAGTCAGCCGCTGCAGGGATCGAAGCAGTGGCCGTTGGGACGGAAGACGTCGAAATGAATGTTGTGGCTGCTGTGTAGGGTGTTGTGATGGCTGTATCAGCTCCAGAAGCTGCGACAGTGATGGCTGGAGGCTCGTTCGTTCCGTGTTAATGGTGGCGGTTTGTTGGTATTTCTGGGTGTGTTGGGTGGTTGATGTGTGACTGGGTGTTCGAGCGCGTGTGTATGAGTGTAAGGAGCGCATGGAGATGAGGACGGGACAGGCGGGATGGTTTGTGGTAAAGTTGTGTGTGTTTGCGAGGAACGCAATTTTCGCAGCGCGTTGTGGTGTGTATGATGGCGTGCTTCTCCTATAGCTCAGTTGGTAGAGCGTGCGGCTGTTAACCTCAAGGTCGCTGGTTCAAACCCAGCTGGGAGAGCTTCTTTTGTGCCACGCACAAACCAACTACTGTCGTCGACTTGTTCTGCTTGTTCACGCCTTCTACGCACCTCCGCGCTCTCTCTCAATCTCGCGGCTTTGCTGCTCCAGGTCCACCCGGTCCACCCACCGTCAAGTCATTGTTTTCTGTCCTTCGGTGTTTTGGGACTCTGTTGTCATTGTTTTCTGTCGTTCGGTGTTTTGGGACTCTGTTGTCTGCTCTGTCTGTTTCCTATTGTTATCATGCACACGCTCGTCTGTTACTCTGTTACTCATTGTTCGCTACTCGACTGCTTCGACATTGGCGCAACTGTAGTTGACGCGGACAAGTCAGCCGCTGCAGGGATCGAAGCAGTGGCCGTTGGGACGGAAGACGTCGAAATGAATGTTGTGGCTGCTGTGTAGGGTGTTGTGATGGCTGTATCAGCTCCAGAAGCTGCGACAGTGATGGCTGGAGGCTCGTTCGTTCCGTGTTAATGGTGGCGGTTTGTTGGTATTTCTGGGTGTGTTGGGTGGTTGATGTGTGACTGGGTGTTCGAGCGCGTGTGTATGAGTGTAAGGAGCGCATGGAGATGAGGACGGGACAGGCGGGATGGTTTGTGGTAAAGTTGTGTGTGTTTGCGAGGAACGCAATTTTCGCAGCGCGTTGTGGTGTGTATGATGGCGTGCTTCTCCTATAGCTCAGTTGGTAGAGCGTGCGGCTGTTAACCTCAAGGTCGCTGGTTCAAACCCAGCTGGGAGAGCTTCTTTTGTGCCACGCACAAACCAACTACTGTCGTCGACTTGTTCTGCTTGTTCACGCCTTCTACGCACCTCCGCGCTCTCTCTCAATCTCGCGGCTTTGCTGCTCCAGGTCCACCCGGTCCACCCACCGTCAAGTCATTGTTTTCTGTCCTTCGGTGTTTTGGGACTCTGTTGTCTGCTCTGTCTGTTTCCTATTGTTATCATGCACACGCTCGTCTGTTACTCTGTTACTCATTGTTCGCTACTCGACTGCTTCGACATTGGCGCAACTGTAGTTGACGCGGACAAGTCAGCCGCTGCAGGGATCGAAGCAGTGGCCGTTGGGACGGAAGACGTCGAAATGAATGTTGTGGCTGCTGTGTAGGGTGTTGTGATGGCTGTATCAGCTCCAGAAGCTGCGACAGTGATGGCTGGAGGCTCGTTCGTTCCGTGTTAATGGTGGCGGTTTGTTGGTATTTCTGGGTGTGTTGGGTGGTTGATGTGTGACTGGGTGTTCGAGCGCGTGTGTATGAGTGTAAGGAGCGCATGGAGATGAGGACGGGACAGGCGGGATGGTTTGTGGTAAAGTTGTGTGTGTTTGCGAGGAACGCAATTTTCGCAGCGCGTTGTGGTGTGTATGATGGCGTGCTTCTCCTATAGCTCAGTTGGTAGAGCGTGCGGCTGTTAACCTCAAGGTCGCTGGTTCAAACCCAGCTGGGAGAGCTTCTTTTGTGCCACGCACAAACCAACTACTGTCGTCGACTTGTTCTGCTTGTTCACGCCTTCTACGCACCTCCGGCGCTCTCTCTCAATCTCGCGGCTTTGCTGCTCCAGGTCCACCCGGTCCACCCACCGTCAAGTCATTGTTTTCTGTCCTTCGGTGTTTTGGGACTCTGTTGTCATTGTTTTCTGTCGTTCGGTGTTTTGGGACTCTGTTGTCTGCTCTGTCTGTTTCCTATTGTTATCATGCACACGCTCGTCTGTTACTCTGTTACTCATTGTTCGCTACTCGACTGCTTCGACATTGGCGCAACTGTAGTTGACGCGGACAAGTCAGCCGCTGCAGGGATCGAAGCAGTGGCCGTTGGGACGGAAGACGTCGAAATGAATGTTGTGGCTGCTGTGTAGGGTGTTGTGATGGCTGTATCAGCTCCAGAAGCTGCGACAGTGATGGCTGGAGGCTCGTTCGTTCCGTGTTAATGGTGGCGGTTTGTTGGTATTTCTGGGTGTGTTGGGTGGTTGATGTGTGACTGGGTGTTCGAGCGCATGTGTATGAGTGTAAGGAGCGCATGGAGATGAGGACGGGACAGGCGGGATGGTTTGTGGTAAAGTTGTGTGTGTTTGCGAGGAACGCAATTTTCGCAGCGCGTTGTGGTGTGTATGATGGCGTGCTTCTCCTATAGCTCAGTTGGTAGAGCGTGCGGCTGTTAACCTCAAGGTCGCTGGTTCAAACCCAGCTGGGAGAGCTTCTTTTGTGCCACGCACAAACCAACTACTGTCGTCGACTTGTTCTGCTTGTTCACGCCTTCTACGCACCTCCGGCGCTCTCTCTCAATCTCGCGGCTTTGCTGCTCCAGGTCCACCCGGTCCACCCACCGTCAAGTCATTGTTTTCTGTCCTTCGGTGTTTTGGGACTCTGTTGTCATTGTTTTCTGTCGTTCGGTGTTTTGGGACTCTGTTGTCTGCTCTGTCTGTTTCCTATTGTTATCATGCACACGCTCGTCTGTTACTCTGTTACTCATTGTTCGCTACTCGACTGCTTCGACATTGGCGCAACTGTAGTTGATGCGGACAAGTCAGCCGCTGCAGGATCGAAGCAGTGGCCGTTGGGACGGAAGACGTCGAAATGAATGTTGTGGCTGCTGTGTAGGGTGTTGTGATGGCTGTATCAGCTCCAGAAGCTGCGACAGTGATGGCTGGAGGCTCGTTCGTTCCGTGTTAATGGTGGCGGTTTGTTGGTATTTCTGGGTGTGTTGGGTGGTTGATGTGTGACTGGGTGTTCGAGCGCATGTGTATGAGTGTAAGGAGCGCATGGAGATGAGGACGGGACAGGCGGGATGGTTTGTGGTAAAGTTGTGTGTGTTTGCGAGGAACGCAATTTTCGCAGCGCGTTGTGGTGTGTATGATGGCGTGCTTCTCCTATAGCTCAGTTGGTAGAGCGTGCGGCTGTTAACCTCAAGGTCGCTGGTTCAAACCCAGCTGGGAGAGCTTCTTTTGTGCCACGCACAAACCAACTACTGTCGTCGACTTGTTCTGCTTGTTCACGCCTTCTACGCACCTCCGGCGCTCTCTCTCAATCTCGCGGCTTTGCTGCTCCAGGTCCACCCGGTCCACCCACCGTCAAGTCATTGTTTTCTGTCCTTCGGTGTTTGGGACTCTGTTGTCATTGTTTTCTGTCGTTCGGTGTTTTGGGACTCTGTTGTTGCTCTGTCTGTTTCCTATTGTTATCATGCACACGCTCGTCTGTTACTCTGTACTCATTGTTCGCTACTCGACTGCTTCGACATTGGCGCAACTGTAGTTGATGCGGACAAGTCAGCCGCGCAGGGATCGAAGCAGTGGCCGTTGGGACGGAAGACGTCGAAATGAATGTTGCTGCTGTGTGTTGTGCTGTGTGGGTGTGATATGGGCATGATGGCTTGTATGTAGCTCCAGAAGCTGCGACAGTGATGGCTGGAGGCTCGTTCGTTCCGTGTTAATGGTGGCGGTTTGTTGGTATTTCTGGGTGTGTTGGGTGGTTGATGTGTGACTGGGTGTTCGAGCGCATGTGTATGAGTGTAAGGAGCGCATGGAGATGAGGACGGGACAGGCGGGATGGTTGTGGTAAAGTTGTGTGTGTTTGCGAGGAACGCAATTTTCGCAGCGCGTTGTGGTGTGTATGATGGCGTGCTTCTCCTATAGCTCAGTTGGTAGAGCGTGCGGCTGTTAACCTCAAGGTCGCTGGTTCAAACCCAGCTGGGAGAGCTTCTTTTGTGCCACGCACAAACCAACTACTGTCGTCGACTTGTTCTGCTTGTTCACGCCTTCTACGCACCTCCGGCGCTCTCTCTCAATCTCGCGGCTTTGCTGCTCCAGGTCCACCCGGTCACCCACCGTCAAGTCATTGTTTTCTGTCCTTCGGTGTTTTGGGACTCTGTTGTCATTGTTTCTGTCGTTCGGTGTTTTGGGACTCTGTTGTCTGCTCTGTCTGTTTCCTATTGTTATCATGCACACGCTCGTCTGTTACTCTGTTACTCATTGTTCGCTACTCGACTGCTTCGACATTGGCGCAACTGTAGTTGATGCGGACAAGTCAGCCGCTGCAGGGATCGAAGCAGTGGCCGTTGGGACGGAAGACGTCGAAATGAATGTTGTGGCTGCTGTGTAGGGTGTTGTGATGGCTGTATCAGCTCCAGAAGCTGCGACAGTGATGGCTGGAGGCTCGTTCGTTCCGTGTTAATGGTGGCGGTTTGTTGGTATTTCTGGGTGTGTTGGGTGGTTGATGTGTGACTGGGTGTTCGAGCGCATGTGTATGAGTGTAAGGAGCGCATGGAGATGAGGACGGGACAGGCGGGATGGTTTGTGGTAAAGTTGTGTGTGTTTGCGAGGAACGCAATTTTCGCAGCGCGTTGTGGTGTGTATGATGGCGTGCTTCTCCTATAGCTCAGTTGGTAGAGCGTGCGGCTGTTAACCTCAAGGTCGCTGGTTCAAACCCAGCTGGGAGAGCTTCTTTTGTGCCACGCACAAACCAACTACTGTCGTCGACTTGTTCTGCTTGTTCACGCCTTCTACGCACCTCCGGCGCTCTCTCTCAATCTCGCGGCTTTGCTGCTCCAGGTCCACCCGGTCCACCCACCGTCAAGTCATTGTTTTTCTGTCTTCGGTGTTTTGGGACTCTGTTGTCATTGTTTTCTGTCGTTCGGTGTTTTGGGACTCTGTTGTCTGCTCTGTCTGTTTCCTATTGTTATCATGCACACGCTCGTCTGTTACTCTGTTACTCATTGTTCGCTACTCGACTGCTTCGACATTGGCGCAACTGTAGTTGACGCGGACAAGTCAGCCGCTGCAGGGATCGAAGCAGTGGCCGTTGGGACGGAAGACGTCGAAATGAATGTTGTGGCTGCTGTGTAGGGTGTTGTGATGGCTGTATCAGCTCCAGAAGCTGCGACAGTGATGGCTGGAGGCTCGTTCGTTCCGTGTTAATGGTGGCGGTTTGTTGGTATTTCTGGGTGTGTTGGGTGGTTGATGTGTGACTGGGTGTTCGAGCGCATGTGTATGAGTGTAAGGAGCGCATGGAGATGAGGACGGGACAGGCGGGATGGTTTGTGGTAAAGTTGTGTGTGTTTGCGAGGAACGCAATTTTCGCAGCGCGTTGTGGTGTGTATGATGGCGTGCTTCTCCTATAGCTCAGTTGGTAGAGCGTGCGGCTGTTAACCTCAAGGTCGCTGGTTCAAACCCAGCTGGGAGAGCTTCTTTTGTGCCACGCACAAACCAACTACTGTCGTCGACTTGTTCTGCTTGTTCACGCCTTCTACGCACCTCCGCGCTCTCTCTCAATCTCGCGGCTTTGCTGCTCCAGGTCCACCCGGTCCACCCACCGTCAAGTCATTGTTTTCTGTCCTTCGGTGTTTTGGGACTCTGTTGTCATTGTTTTCTGTCGTTCGGTGTTTGGGACTCTGTTGTCTGCTCTGTCTGTTTCCTATTGTTATCATGCACACGCTCGTCTGTTACTCTGTTACTCATTGTTCGCTACTCGACTGCTTCGACATTGGCGCAACTGTAGTTGATGCGGACAAGTCAGCCGCTGCAGGGATCGAAGCAGTGGCCGTTGGGACGGAAGACGTCGAAATGAATGTTGTGGCTGCTGTGTAGGGTGTTGTGATGGCTGTATCAGCTCCAGAAGCTGCGACAGTGATGGCTGGAGGCTCGTTCGTTCCGTGTTAATGGTGGCGGTTTGTTGGTATTTCTGGGTGTGTTGGGTGGTTGATGTGTGACTGGGTGTTCGAGCGCATGTGTATGAGTGTAAGGAGCGCATGGAGATGAGGACGGGACAGGCGGGATGGTTTGTGGTAAAGTTGTGTGTGTTTGCGAGGAACGCAATTTTCGCAGCGCGTTGTGGTGTGTATGATGGCGTGCTTCTCCTATAGCTCAGTTGGTAGAGCGTGCGGCTGTTAACCTCAAGGTCGCTGGTTCAAACCCAGCTGGGAGAGCTTCTTTTGTGCCACGCACAAACCAACTACTGTCGTCGACTTGTTCTGCTTGTTCACGCCTTCTACGCACCTCCGGCGCTCTCTCTCAATCTCGCGGCTTTGCTGCTCCAGGTCCACCCGGTCCACCCACCGTCAAGTCATTGTTTTCTGTCCTTCGGTGTTTTGGGACTCTGTTGTCATTGTTTTCTGTCGTTCGGTGTTTTGGGACTCTGTTGTCTGCTCTGTCTGTTTCCTATTGTTATCATGCACACGCTCGTCTGTTACTCTGTTACTCATTGTTCGCTACTCGACTGCTTCGACATTGGCGCAACTGTAGTTGATGCGGACAAGTCAGCCGCTGCAGGGATCGAAGCAGTGGCCGTTGGGACGGAAGACGTCGAAATGAATGTTGTGGCTGCTGTGTAGGGTGTTGTGATGGCTGTATCAGCTCCAGAAGCTGCGACAGTGATGGCTGGAGGCTCGTTCGTTCCGTGTTAATGGTGGCGGTTTGTTGGTATTTCTGGGTGTGTTGGGTGGTTGATGTGTGACTGGGTGTTCGAGCGCATGTGTATGAGTGTAAGGAGCGCATGGAGATGAGGACGGGACAGGCGGGATGGTTTGTGGTAAAGTTGTGTGTGTTTGCGAGGAACGCAATTTTCGCAGCGCGTTGTGGTGTGTATGATGGCGTGCTTCTCCTATAGCTCAGTTGGTAGAGCGTGCGGCTGTTAACCTCAAGGTCGCTGGTTCAAACCCAGCTGGGAGAGCTTCTTTTGTGCCACGCACAAACCAACTACTGTCGTCGACTTGTTCTGCTTGTTCACGCCTTCTACGCACCTCCGACGCTCTCTCTCAATCTCGCGGCTTTGCTGCTCCAGGTCCACCCGGTCCACCCACCGTCAAGTCATTGTTTTCTGTCCTTCGGTGTTTTGGGACTCTGTTGTCATTGTTTTCTGTCGTTCGGTGTTTTGGGACTCTGTTGTCTGTCTGTCTGTTTCCTATTGTTATCATGCACACGCTCGTCTGTTACTCTGTTACTCATTGTTCGCTACTCGACTGCTTCGACATTGGCGCAACTGTAGTTGATGCGGACAAGTCAGCCGCTGCAGGGATCGAAGCAGTGGCCGTTGGGACGGAAGACGTCGAAATGAATGTTGTGGCTGCTGTGTAGGGTGTTGTGATGGCTGTATCAGCTCCAGAAGCTGCGACAGTGATGGCTGGAGGCTCGTTCGTTCCGTGTTAATGGTGGCGGTTTGTTGGTATTTTCTGGGTGTGTTGGGTGGTTGATGTGTGACTGGGTGTTCGAGCGCATGTGTATGAGTGTAAGGAGCGCATGGAGATGAGGACGGGACAGGCGGGATGGTTTGTGGTAAAGTTGTGTGTGTTTGCGAGGAACGCAATTTTCGCAGCGCGTTGTGGTGTGTATGATGGCGTGCTTCTCCTATAGCTCAGTTGGTAGAGCGTGCGGCTGTTAACCTCAAGGTCGCTGGTTCAAACCCAGCTGGGAGAGCTTCTTTTGTGCCACGCACAAACCAACTACTGTCGTCGACTTGTTCTGCTTGTTCACGCCTTCTACGCACCTCCGACGCTCTCTCTCAATCTCGCGGCTTTGCTGCTCCAGGTCCACCCGGTCCACCCACCGTCAAGTCATTGTTTTCTGTCCTTCGGTGTTTTGGGACTCTGTTGTCATTGTTTTCTGTCGTTCGGTGTTTTGGGACTCTGTTGTCTGCTCTGTCTGTTTCCTATTGTTATCATGCACACGCTCGTCTGTTACTCTGTTACTCATTGTTCGCTACTCGACTGCTTCGACATTGGCGCAACTGTAGTTGATGCGGACAAGTCAGCCGCTGCAGGGATCGAAGCAGTGGCCGTTGGGACGGAAGACGTCGAAATGAATGTTGTGGCTGCTGTGTAGGGTGTTGTGATGGCTGTATCAGCTCCAGAAGCTGCGACAGTGATGGCTGGAGGCTCGTTCGTTCCGTGTTAATGGTGGCGGTTTGTTGGTATTTCTGGGGTGTTGGGTGGTTGATGTGTGACTGGGTGTTCGAGCGCATGTGTATGAGTGTAAGGAGCGCATGGAGATGAGGACGGGACAGGCGGGATGGTTTGTGGTAAAGTTGTGTGTGTTTGCGAGGAACGCAATTTTCGCAGCGCGTTGTGGTGTGTATGATGGCGTGCTTCTCCTATAGCTCAGTTGGTAGAGCGTGCGGCTGTTAACCTCAAGGTCGCTGGTTCAAACCCAGCTGGGAGAGCTTCTTTTGTGCCACGCACAAACCAACTACTGTCGTCGACTTGTTCTGCTTGTTCACGCCTTCTACGCACCTCCGACGCTCTCTCTCAATCTCGCGGCTTTGCTGCTCCAGGTCCACCCGGTCCACCCACCGTCAAGTCATTGTTTTCTGTCCTTCGGTGTTTTGGGACTCTGTTGTCATTGTTGTTTTCTGTTTTTCGTTCGGTGTTTTGGGACTCTGTTGTCTGCTCTGTCTGTTTCCTATTGTTATCATGCACACGCTCGTCTGTTACTCTGTTACTCATTGTTCGCTACTCGACTGCTTCGACATTGGCGCAACTGTAGTTGACGCGGACAAGTCAGCCGCTGCAGGGATCGAAGCAGTGGCCGTTGGGACGGAAGACGTCGAAATGAATGTTGTGGCTGCTGTGTAGGGTGTTGTGATGGCTGTATCAGCTCCAGAAGCTGCGACAGTGATGGCTGGAGGCTCGTTCGTTCCGTGTTAATGGTGGCGGTTTGTTGGTATTTCTGGGTGTGTTGGGTGGTTGATGTGTGACTGGGTGTTCGAGCGCATGTGTATGAGTGTAAGGAGCGCATGGAGATGAGGACGGGACAGGCGGGATGGTTTGTGGTAAAGTTGTGTGTGTTTGCGAGGAACGCAATTTTCGCAGCGCGTTGTGGTGTGTATGATGGCGTGCTTCTCCTATAGCTCAGTTGGTAGAGCGTGCGGCTGTTAACCTCAAGGTCGCTGGTTCAAACCCAGCTGGGAGAGCTTCTTTTGTGCCACGCACAAACCAACTACTGTCGTCGACTTGTTCTGCTTGTTCACGCCTTCTACGCACCTCCGGCGCTCTCTCTCAATCTCGCGGCTTTGCTGCTCCAGGTCCACCCGGTCCACCCACCGTCAAGTCATTGTTTTCTGTCCTTCGGTGTTTTGGGACTCTGTTGTCATTGTTTTCTGTCGTTCGGTGTTTTGGGACTCTGTTGTCTGCTTGTCTGTTTCCTATTGTTATCATGCACACGCTCGTCTGTTACTCTGTTACTCATTGTTCGCTACTCGACTGCTTCGACATTGGCGCAACTGTAGTTGACGCGGACAAGTCAGCCGCTGCAGGGATCGAAGCAGTGGCCGTTGGGACGGAAGACGTCGAAATGAATGTGTGGCTGCTGTGTAGGGTGTTGTGATGGCTGTATCAGCTCAGAAGCTGCGACAGTGATGGCTGGAGGCTCGTTCGTTCCGTGTTAATGGTGGCGGTTTGTTGGTATTTCTGGGTGTGTTGGGTGGTTGATGTGTGACTGGGTGTTCGAGCGCGTGTGTATGAGTGTAAGGAGCGCATGGAGATGAGGACGGGACAGGCGGGA